>JACEEZ010024593.1:319659-329659 GCA_016584305.1 Chionoecetes opilio
CTTCCCTCCTCTGCCTCCTCCTTCCCCTCCTCTCCCCATACTACCACTTGCTCTTCCTCTCTTTCCTTCCTCCCTATATTTCTTCATGCCTTCCTCTCTGCCTGCCATCGCCTGACTCTCACGACTTCTTCCTCTCCATCCCTCGCTTACCTCACATCAATATCAAATACTTCGCTATCAAATACTAAAACCACAACAAACTACAACATTCATCAATCATCATCAATACCACTTTTACCCCTCTAAGACAAGACAACATACTTAAAACCCACTCTTAAAACCTTCATTCTTTCTTTTAAACCCACTTTTAAAACCCTTATCTACCCTTCTCTATTTCTCCTTATTCCCTATTCCCTATTCTTTATCTCTATTCTTCATTTCTCTATTCTTCTATTCTTATTATATTATTCTCTTCTCCAATCAGATACTAAAACCAACAGACAACTCTTGAAAAACCCACCTCCATTCTTTATCAAATCCTAAAACCACAACAAACTCTTTACTAAACACGATAACAATCCCTCAATCATCACCCATACCACTTATACCCCTCCAGTCAAGACAACATACGTAAAACACACCTTTCTCTCTCTATCCTATATCTATCCTATCTTTACTCCTCTATATTATATACTAAAACCACAACAAACTCTTTATTAAACACGAGAACAATCCCTCAATCATCACCAATACCACTTATACCCCTCTAGTCAAGACAATATACATAAAACACACCTTGCTATCTCTATCCTATATCTATCCTATCTTTACTCCTCTATATTATATACTAAAACCACAACAAACTCTTTACTAAACACTAGAACATTTCCCTCAATCATCACCAATACCACTGTAACCCCTGAAGTCAAGACAACATACTTAAAATACCTTCTCTTAAAACCTTCTTTCCTTCTCTTCAACCTACTTTTAAGACCTCTATCAAATACTAAAACCACAACAAACTCTTTACTAAACACTAGAACATTTCCTTCAATCATCACCAATACCACTTTAACCTCTGAAGTCTAGACAACATACGTTAAAATACCTTCTCTTAAAACCTTCTTCCTTCTTTCAACCTACTTTTAAAACCTCTATCAAATACTAAAACCACAACAAACTCTTTACTAAACACTAGAACATTTCCCTCAATCATCACCAATACCACTTTAACCTCTGAAGTCTAGACAACATACTTAAAATACCCTCTCTTAAAACCTTCTTTCCTTCTCTTCAACCTACTTTTAAAACCTCTATCAAATACTAAAACCACAACAAACTCTTTACTAAACACTAGAACAATCCTCAATCATCACCAATACCACTTTAACCTCTGAAATCAAGACAACATACTTAAAATACCCTCTCTTAAAACCTTCTTTCCTTCTCCTAAACCTACTTTTAAAACCTCTATCAAATACTAAAACCACAACAAACTCTTTACTAAACACTAGAACCTTTCCCTCAATCATCACCAATACCACTTTTCCCCCACAAGTCTCCTAATATTTCACCTACTACAACATACAACATACAACGCTCGCTGACTCACTTGAAGACCTGCACAACATTACCATATCGCAACAACGCGCCGCCCGGTACCCACATGCACACTTCACTTAAAACTCCTCTCTCTATAGAACCAGCGTCCCCTTTCCTTGCCACGCCCCCTCCACACACACACACTAGCTAGCTCCTTCGTGTGTGTGTGTGTGTGTGTGTCTGTCTCTCTGCCATCCTGTCACACGCCGCAGGATCGTAGGATATCAGACGTTCAACCACAGGATAAAAGTAGGATTCATTACTGATCAAACCATTGCCTTTTCTGTGATAGGTTTATGTTGGTTTAGTTTCATATTAGTGTCGATATTTGTGTGTGTGTGTGTGTGTGTGTGTGTGACTCTCTCTCTCTCTCTCTCTCTCTCTCTCTCTCTCTCTCTCTCTCTCTCTCTCTCTCTCTCTCTCTCTCTCTCTCTCTCTCTCTCTCTCTCTCTCTCTCTCTCCCCCCCCTCTCTCTCTCTCTCTCTCTCTCTCTCTCTCTCTACTAAATTCTACGAGGTTTGAGAATAATTATTTTTATTTCATCGACTTGCTTGCATCTAATTAAGCTAACAAAGCGGTCATCAAGCATTTTAATTTATTTTTTAAAGTTTATGTATCACGCTAATGCAAAAAAAAGTCATCAACAGCCATTAAAGTACACTGAAGAGGGTAGAAAAATCATGTTTCTTAAGTATGGGGGGAAAGTGGGCTGCGTGCGTACCCCAGAAGCCTTTGCTGACGGGACCCACCCCCTTCACCCCCTCTAGAGTACCCAACGCGGACCTCCCCCACCAGGGTACCCAAGGAGAAGCCCCCCCAAGGGTACCCAATGAAGCCCCCCCCCCTCAGGGTACCCAAGGAGGAACAGTAGCCAACCCTCCCCTTTCCCCCCTCACCGCCACGGAATGAAGCTGTCTCCTTCTGCCTTTTCACGTCTCACCTCCACCCTGGCGACGAGGCTATTGTCGCCACCTACATCCGGTTAACACACACTCACACACTCTCCGGGGTTATGGCGGCTCTGTTATCCGAATGTCGTGAAGGGTTTGTCAGAATCGCGCTGCCCTTTGTATCATGAGGAGCCGAGGAGCCGCGACTCAGCCACCGCCGCGACCATAAAGACGCGGGAAGATATATGATGTCGGTGTCAATGTGAGGCACGGCAGGACACAGGGCTGGACACAGGGCAGGACATAGGGCAGGACACAGGGCAGGACATATAGGGCAGGGCACAGGGCAGGACATAGGGCACAGGGCAGGACACAGGGCAGAGGGCAGGACACAGGGCAGGACACAGGGCAGAGGGCAGGACACAGGGCAGGACACAGGGCAGAGGGCAGGACACAGGGCAGGACACAGGGCAGAGGGCAGGACGCAGGGCAGGACACAGGGCAGGACACAGGGCAGGACACAGAGCAGAGGGCAGGACACAGGGCAGGACACAGGGCAGAGGGCAGGACACAGGGCAGGACACAGGGCAGAGGCAGGACACAGGGCAGGATACAGGGCAGAGGGCAGGACCAGGGCAGGACACAGGGCAGAGGGCAGGACGCAGGGCAGGACACAGGGCAGGACACACGGCAGGACACAGGGCAGAGGGCAGGAGTTCAGCAGTCGTCTCTTCACGTCTGACGGACACCTGAAGGAGGGAGATAGGGAGGAAGGGAGGGAGGTTTTATAGGTGCCGTGTCCCTGTGTTCCCGCGTCCCTGTGGTGGTCCCTGTGTCCCCTGTGCCCCCTGTGGTCCTTGTAGTGGTCCCTGTGTCCCGGCGCCCCTAGTGGTCCTTGTGTTCCCTGTAGTGGTCCCTGTGGTCCCAGCGGCATTGTTGGGGATTGGTTCTGGCGACGTCTCGGGTTAAGCGCAATTTACGTGTCGATGGGTTTGTACTGTGGCCTGAAACCCGCGAAATGAAACGCAGCCTCGAGACTCCATCACCGGGAACTCTAATTAAACACGGTCACGTCACACTAACTGGTTGTAGTGGTGGTGTGTGCGTGGAGGAAACAATGGGACAAAAAATAGAGTTACAGGGTGTGAGTGACCGAGGGATTTTGCGAAGTGATAAGTCTGTGTGGGATTGTTTGTGGGTGCGGCAGTGTGAAGCCCCACGCCCACGACCCACGCCCTTAAGGTGTTGTGGGCGTCAGGGGGTGAGTTACGGCGTCCTAACACGACTGGCTGACCCTCGCTGCGGTGACGGTGACGGCTGGAGTTACGATTTCGCGAGGGGGACGCGGCAGATCTAGAGTCCGTTTGGGGTTTAGAACATTAGAAAATAAGGAAGCTACAACAGGCCGCGAAACCTACACGTGGTAGTTCCTGTTATTTAACACTACCTATATCCACCTTTCATCCCCATCCATGAAATTATCCAGCCTCCTTTTAAAGCTCTGGTAGATCTGGGGTCCGTTTGTGGGTTTGGGTCCCGCCACAGAATTCCTTTTATCTTGAATCTCTGGTTGATTTGATTGTATTTCCAAATTTTCCTTGCGGTCAGTCGTGCGATGTTCTCATGGAAAAGTATAAAAAAATGCATGTAACTTTCCTGGTATGTACTCAGGTTTTCTTAACACCCAAGACACATTTATTTCACTTTTAGGTGTTCACGAAGAATGGTTTTTTCCTCCGGCTGAAGTAACCGTCACGGCTGAAAGAAAATGTCCGACTCTTCCTGAAGTTGCTGAAGCCAAGCGCGGAGTTGAATATACGATAAAAAAAGACAAAAAAATCCGGTCTTGGGAGTGAGCAGCGAGTACCCGCGCGTCCGGTGCTGCCATCTGCCGGCCAAACAGACAAGCAAACCCGCCGAGACGCTCCGTTCATCCCAGGAATCTTAAAATACTCTTGAGATGGGGGAACAAAGTAGCTATTTTCGCTATTTTCTTGTACGCGGCGTCTGTGTTGAGGGACGATGGTGAAGGTGGGGGTGATGGTGATGGTGGGGGTGATGGTGAAGGGGAGGCAGACTGGAAAACAGCGTGTGTGTCTTGAATCCTTGCCAGCGACGGAGAGGCGGAGATAGAGTTGTAAAGCTTTCGTTGGTTTTGCTACTCACTCCCTTTCTCTTTCTCTCTCCTCGCTTCCATCCTTCCATCCCGCACCACTATCAAATCTCTCTACAGATATTTTCTTTACCGGAATCCACTATGTTGTTTTTCCGCCTTCCATTTCCCGGGTCTGTTTTTAGCTTAGTATTGTTCTCTAACTTTATATAATTCGATTTTCAAAGCAGGTATAACTATAATCAACACAGTTTTATTCCTATGGGCCGTATCATTATTTTTATTCTGATATCTGCCCTTATCTTTGCCTTGATCTCTTAGTATAGTGTTGTTCTATAACTTTATATAATTTCACTTTCATAGCAGTTAACTATAATCAACAGTTTTAGTCTTAGGGTCTGTGTCACTTGTATTAGCCTTATTAATTACAGGACTATAGAGATTTTTTTTCTTCATGTGAGGAACTTTTTTATGTTATGAGAAAAAAGGATTTGCGAACTTTTTTTTCTTCTTAAATGTTTAGGTTGAAAAATTACTAATCAACCCATTTTTACTCCTATGGTTAGTATCAGTATTTTTATTCTATCTGCCTTTGTATCTTGATGTCTTGTTTATCTGTCTATGCTTGTCTGGGGTATCATCTTTCCCTTATCTTTTATCTACATATCATATCATTTTATTTATTTTCCACATCATTTTATCAACAGTTTTATTCCTATGGTCGGTATCACTATTCGTATCCTTATCTGCCTTTGTATCTTGATGTCTTGTTTATCTGTCTATGCTTGCCTGGGTATCGTCTTTCCCTTATCTTGTATCTACACATCAGATCACATTTTATTTATTTACTACATCAGATTTATTCCTATAGTCGGCATCTTTATTCGTATTTTATCTGCCTTTGTATCTTGATGTCTTCTTTATCCTGCTTATCCGTCTATGCTTGCTTAGGTATCGCCTTTCCCTTATCTTTTATCTACACATCAGTCCCCGCCATGCCTCTCAGCCGCCGCCGGTGTAGGGTTGCGATGCTAAGACAAACCTCGCTGACAACCTCTCCATGGATTTACTCTAAAGTTTTCTGAGATTCTCTTGTTACCGTACCTTCGGAGAGACGGCATTTGTTGAGCTGCTGTTGCATTACTTACGACGTCTTGTGTGTGTGTGTGTGTGTGTGTGTGTGTGTGTGTGTGTGTGTGTGTGTGTGTGTGTGTGTGTGTGTGTGTGTGTGTGTGCGTGTGTGTGTGTATTCAAGTCACTGTCTGTTTCTCATATCTGTCTTCTTGTCTCTCATTTCTGCTTTTCTTTTTCTGTCTCTCAGTGTGTGTGTGTGTGTGTGTGTGTGTGTGTGTGTGTGTGTGTGTGTGTGAGTGTGTGTGTGTGTGTGTGTGTGTGTGTGTGTGTGTGTGTGTGTGTGTGTGTGTTCAAGGCGCCACAACGTTCCCATATAATTTTTTTTATAGACACTTGATACTTTTTTGAATTACTGATTATAGTAAATTTTTGACCCATGAGTGATTTGGTATATTATGTTATTTCTATTTATGCATTTTCGTGGACAGTAAATATCTATCTGTGTATGTGTGTGTGTGTGTGTGTGTGTGGTGTGTGTGTGTGTGTGTGCGTGTGCGTGTGTGTGTGTGTGTGTCTGACTTTATTTTATCGTAGTTCAAAAAGGCTTACGTACGTATAAGTCATTTTTTTAAAGCACCAACAATGCAGCTTTGTAGAAATTCCTGTAAAAATCGTTTCATGCTTCAGGTTTTTACTGACTGCAGTGCTACCAGGTAAAACTATCCGTGTTTTTAAAGGGATCTTACTCTCCTAACTTTCCTTGCCTCAAAAATGCCCTGATACAAAATGAATTCAATTTGTCTTCTTTAGCTCGACCAGAAAACGTTTGGCATCTTTTATATTTGATTTTCCTACTTGTTTATTTCCTTCCTTAATGTTTTTGCTAGTTTTTATTATTATTATTTCCTTTTATTTTCTGTTATTAAGTGACAAATATACCAGGAAACGTTTTTTATTTTTTTATTTTTCCTTGTTGTTTTTTTGCTTGAGTGATGGTTTTTTTTTATTTTTTATTATTATTTCCTTTTATTTTCTGTTATTAAGTGACAAATGTACCAGAAAACGTTGTGCTTTTTTACATCTGATTTTCTTCCTTCTTGTTATTTTGCTTTACTAATATTTCTTGCTGTTTTTTTCATTATATCGCCTTTTATTTTCTGGTATTTTTATGTGACAATAATTATTACTTCCTAACAAAGCAGCATTGCATTTTTTAACATTTGATATTCCTACTTTTTCTCGTGTTTTTTGCTCCTTGATATTTCTTATATTTCTTATTTCCTTATTTTTTCTAGCAGTTTGTCTTTTTCCTTGATTTTCTGCAGTTTGTCATTATTTCCTTGATATTTCTAGCAGTTTGTCATTATTTTCTTATTTTTAGCATTGTTGCTTATTTCCTGGATATTTCTTGCAGTTTGTCATTATTTCCTTGATATTTCTTGCAGTTTGTCATTTTTCCTTGATATTTCTTGCAGTTTGTCCTTTATTTCCTTGATATTTCTTGCAGTGTCATTATTTCCTTGAATTTTCTTGGTTGTCTTATTTCCTTGATATTTCTTGCAGTTTGTCATTATTTCCTTGACATTTCTTGCAGTTTGTCATTATTTCCTTGACATTTCTTGCAGTTTGTCATTATTTCCTTGATATTTCTAGCAGTTTGTTATTATTTCCTTGATATTTCTTGCAGTTTGTCATTATTTCCTTGATATTTCTTGCAGTTTGTTTTTATTTCCTTGATATTTCTGCAGTTTTTCTTATTTCTTGATATTTTCTTGCAGTTTTTGTCATTATTTCCTTTGATATTTCTTGCAGTGTGTCATTATTTCCTTGATATTTCTTGCAGTGTCATTATTTCCTTGACATTTCTTGCAGTTTGTCATTATTTCCTTGATATTTCTTGCAGTTTGTCATTATTTCCTTGATATTTCTTGCAGTTTGTCATTATTTCCTTGATATTTCTTGCAGTTTGTCATTATTTCCTTGATATTTCTAGCAGTTTGTCATTATTTCCTTGATATTTCTTGCAGTTTGTCATTATTTCCTTGATATTTCTTGCAGTTTGTCATTATTTCCTTGATATTTCTTGCAGTTTGTCGATATTTCCTTGATATTTCTTGCAGTTTGTCATTATTTCCTTGATATTTCTTACAATTTGTCATTATTTCCTTGATATTTCTTACAATTTGTCATTATTTCCTTGATATTTCTTACAATTTGTCATTATTTCCTTGATATTTCTTACAGTTTGTCATTACTTCCTTGATATTTCTGGTACTATGATGTGGCAATAATTATTACATCATAAAAATAACCATTGTAGGTTCGTTTCCTACCATGATATTTTCCCCTTCCAATTATACATACCTTGTCATTTCATGCATTCATTGAAGCGTTTACTAAAATTGCATAGCAGGGTATTAAACAGAAAAAAGTTGTCAAAAGTCTCCTGCCGCTCTTATTTGTATTACACATTTTTTTTCGTGTTCAGTGTCAACGGTGGACTTTTTTTTTTTGAGGAAGTGTTTCATAGGGGACAAAAAAATAGATAAGGTCTGGAATGGAACAATGCCCACGAAATTAAATAAAAAGACATGTATTTTGAAATAAAGGGTTAGTACATACACACGCACGCGGGCACACACACACACACACACACACACACACACACACACACACACACACACACACACACACACACACACACACACACACACACACACACACACACACACACACACACACACACACACACACACAGTCACCCTTTGTCGCCTCCGTGGTGCAGTGGCTAGCGTGTCTGGCTACGAATCTGCGGGCCCTGGTTCGATCCCGGGCCAGGGCAAGCCGGTGACCAGCCTACCCAGCTGTTCTTCCTTCCTTTCGGGGTTATATAATGGGTACCTGGGGTAACCTGGGGAAGGTAACTGTGGTAACCCGGGAGTCACACTAGCCCTGTGTCCCGGGGTAACGGGGTAACGGGTCCTCACCCACCACAGGCTCTAAGGGCTAATGCCACGGAGATGAGCACCGCATGCCACGCGCAGCTTAGCGTATGCTCCCATCTTTACCTTTTACATACACACGCACGCACACACCACACACACACACACACACACACACACCACACACACACACACAACACACACACACACATACACACACACACACACACACACACACATACACACACACACACACACACACACACACACACACACACACACACACACACACACACACACCACACCACACACACACACACACACACACACACACACAGTCACCTATGATAAAAACATTCATATTTACTTTCAAAGACAATTGGAATTCATTGGGCAAATGTTGGGGCGCAAAAGTACATGAGAGAGGGGAGAGAGAGAGAGAGAGAGAGAGAGAGAGAGAGAGAGAGAGAGAGAGAGAGAGAGTAGAGAGAGAGAGAGAGAGAAGAGAGAGAGAGAGAGAGAGAGAGAGAGAGAGAGAGAAGAGAGAGAGAGAGAGAGAGATAGAGAGAGAGAGAGAGAGAGAGAGAGAGAGAGAGAGATAGAGAGAGAGAGAGAGGATGAACGGACGAGAAAGAGACTGGGGACTGGTGACAAGTGGAGTTCCACAAGGGTCTGTTTTGGGCCCATTACTATTTTTTGATTTACATCAACGACTTGGATAGTGGGAATTAGCGTGATATCAGCAAGTTTGCTGATGATACTAAATTAGGTAGGATTTTGGATCACAGTCTGAGTAAACATATTGCAGGGAGACTTAGATAAACTTAACGAGTGGGCAGTCAGATGGCAGATGGAATTTAATATTGATAAATGTAGCGTTATGAATGTTGGTAGAAAAAACCCTGTAATAGATACACCATAAGCAATGTATCGCTGAAAAGATCAAAGGTGAAAAAGATCTGGAGTGAGGGTGAGCCCAGACCTCCGACTAGGAACACTGTATTGAGGCCCAGAAATAGAGCTAATAGAGTATTAGGATTCATTACCAGAGTGTTAAAAGTAGAAGTGCGGAAGTTATTCTAAAGCTTTATCTGGCTCTATCAGGCCTCACCTAGACTATGCAGTTCAGTTTTGGTCTCCCCTATTAACAGGATGGATATAGTGTTGTTAGAAAAAGTGCAGAGAAGGATGACCAAAATGAATACAAGGGATGCGTAACTTTAGTTATGGAGGACATTGAAGTATTAAAATTAACAACTCACTCGAGAGACGCCAGAGTAAGGGGCATCTGATAGAAAGTTTTTAAGTGGATAAAGGGATTTAATAAAGGAGAGTAGGAAAAGTTCTTACGGCTTTTAAACCAGGGTAGAACAAGAAGTAACGGATTCAAGCTGGAAAAGCGTAGATTTAGAAAGGAAAAGGGAAAAACTGGTTCACAA
>JACEEZ010024593.1:337159-342159 GCA_016584305.1 Chionoecetes opilio
TAAAAAGTGCTTTTATGTATTTCTTTTATGCTTTTATGTATATTCAATTCAAGAAATCCGTGGAAAACTTGTTTTTTTATTATGTCCAATGCAACAATTAAATGATATAATCATATATTTAAACTTCGTAAGTATGTATTTTCAGCCTCTTGTCCATTCGGCTTATGCCGTTCGGCATTGTGTCCGTTCGGCATTGTGTCCGTTCGGCATTGTGTCCGTTCGGCATTGTGTCCGTTCGGCATCTTGGCTTCGGCTTATTGTCCTTCGGCAAAAGTACATTCGGCATCGTGTCCGTGTACCCATCCAATACCCATCCAATACCCACCCAATACCCACCTAATACCCATCCAATGCCCATCCAATGCCCACCCAATACCCACCCACAGTACCTTAGCCATTGGGACGAATATTATAATTTTGTATGATTGATTTTTTTGTAGCGTTGGTTGGAGTCAGTGTCACTTCGCTTCACTTGACGATATAACTTTTTTCTTTGTTCTATATCAGTACCCTATACAGAACAAGTTAAGAAGAAAAAGATTATACGTCATGACATTTCTTCAAGGGTAGGATAAGAAGGAACTACAGACATAAAAACTCAAAAGTAGAGGAAACTGTTCACCTCGAAGACAAAAAAAAAAAAAAAAAGTTTAATAATAATAATAATAATAATAATAATAATAATAGAAAAAAACCCAGGACGCCTCTCTACAGCAAGGAAACATTTATATAAAGAATACAGAAGCTATACCGGATGAAAGACTAGAACCTTACTGCCGCCAGCTATACTAAAACGATACTTTGGCGGGAAAAAAAGGCGGGAAAAAGAAAAATAACCAGGAGAGAGAGAGAGAAGAGAGAGAGAGAGAGAGAGAGAGAGAGAGAGAGAGAGAGAGAGAGAGAGAGGAGAGAGAGAGAGGAGAGAGAGAGAGAGAGAGAGAGAAGAGAGAGAAGAGAGAGAGAGAGAGAGAGAGAATATACACCAATCACTATACACGTTATTCAATTCACAGTGACTTTGATTCTGTATAAAGATGGTAATCAATGGAAACCTGCTTTGTTAAAATAGAGAGAGAGAGAGAGAGAAGAGAGAGAAGAGAGAGAGAGAGAGAGAGAGAAGAGAGAAGAGAGAGAGAGAGAGAGAGAAGAGAGAGTAGAGAGAGAGAGAGAGAGAGAGAGAGAGAGAGAGAGAGAGAGAGAGAGAGAGAGAGAGAGAGAGAGACTGTGTTCCTTCCATGTATAGCTTAGTGACAGGTGTGTACGTTTGGTGGTGAGGCAAAAGCTACACCTGTCAAAGCCACACCTGTTTTCTGATGCAAACCTGTGTCTTGTTTTTGTTGTGGTCTGTCGTGGAGACTTCGACTATTGGCAGCAAATTATCCATAACTCCTTTTTTTGGGTCTCTCTCTCTCTCTCTCTCTCTCTCGCTCTCTCTCTCTCTCTCTCTCTCTCTCTCTCTCTCTCTCTCTCTCTCTCCTCTCTCTCTCTCTCTCTCTCTCTCTCTTCCCTCTCTCTCTCCTCATTATCTTTTTCCCAAACAGTGTGGGGTTTTTTTTTGACATTTTCTTTTTGTTTGCAAATTTTTAAATTTTTTAGTTGCAATTTTTTTTTTTTCCCGTCTGTCTCGTTTACCCCCCTTTTTTAACCCCCCTCCCCCTCTCTCTCCCCTCAATTTTTCTCTTTTCTTTTAATCATCCCCCTCTCTCTCTTTTTTTTCTCTCTCTCTCTCCTTTTCTCCCCTCCTCTTCTCCTCTCTCTTCTTTTCCCCCCATCTCTCTCCTTTTCTCCCCCCCTCCCCCCTCTCTTTTCTCTCCCCTCTCTCTCTCTCTTTTTCCTTCCCTTTTCCTATTTTCCTTATTCCTTTTCCCCTAGCCTTCAAACCCTTTTTTCCCTTTAGCCTTTTTCATATTTCAGCCCCCCTTTCCCCCCCCCCCCCCCCCCCCCCCCCCCCCCCCCCCCCCCCCCCCCCCCCCCCCATTTTTTCTTTTCTTCCTTCTCCTCTTCCTTTTCTCTCCTCTCTCTCTCTCCTTTCTCTCTCCTCCCCCTCTCTCCCCCTCCCCCTCTCTCTCTTTTTTTCTCTCTTTCCCCCCTTTTTCCCCTCCCCCTTTCTCCCCATTTTTTTTTCCCCCTCTCTCCCCCTCTCTCCTTCTCTCATTTTTCTCCTTTTCCCCCTTTTCTCTCTCTCTTTTCTCCCCCCCTCCCCCTCTCTCTCTCTCTCCTCCCCCTCTCTCTTCTCTTCTCTTCCCCCCCCCCTCTCTTTCCTCTCCTTTTCCTTCTCCCTTCCTTCCCTTTTTCTCCTTTCCTCTTTCCCCTTCCTTCGCATTTTTCTCTCCCCTTTTCTCATCTCCTTCTCTCCTCCACCATCTTCTTCTTTTCTCCTTTCGTTGCATCTATTTCCTCTCCTCTCCTCTCTCTCTCTCTCCTCTCTCTCTTTCTCTCCTCTCTCTCCCTCTCTCTCTCTCCTCTCCTCCTCTCCTCGCTCTCTCTCTCCTCTGCATGTTAACTCTCCTTTTCCTTCTTCCTCTCACACAGGGGAAGATAAGACACCCGCACGCACACATTACCACACACCACCCACCATTTACCGTGTCCTGCCCTTGCCAACCCTTGATTACTGCTAGCGGGACTGAGGGGAAAGGATGCTTGAGCTAGGTTCTCTCTCTTGGCCTCTCCCTCTTTGCGCCTCTCTCTCTCACACCACACACTCTCTCTCTCTGTCTCTCTCCTTTGCTCTCTCCTCTGCTCTGCCCTTCTTTCCTTCTCTTCTTTGCTTGCCCTCCCCCTCTTTGCCACCCTCTCTCTCTCTTGGCCTGTGTCTCTCTTTGCCCCCCCTCTCTCTCTCTTTTCCTCTCTCTCTCTCTCTCCCCTCTCTCCCCTCTCTCTCTCTCTCTCTCTCCTCTCTCTCTCTCTCTCTCCTTCTCCCCCCTCTCTCTCTCTCTCTCTCTCTCTCTCTCTCTTTCTCTCTCTCTCTCTCTCTCTCTCTCTCTTCCTATCTCGCCTGTGTTTATCCCTCCCTGTGCCTGCTAATTGATTGGACCCTTGGCTTGTTACCGGCGTGAGATGGTGGTAATCAAGATGGGGATGATTTTATGCCCAAGACACGGTCGTTTGTTATATTATCTCAGCTCGGTGTTTCCCAAGTATGGTTTATTTCATGTAAAGAGGATGTTTCCTTGTCGCATTATGAAGAGCTTGGTGAGTTACGTGTGGCGGGCTGCATATTTCCTTCTTCCCTGAAACGCAGTGTGTATTTTTATGGAAAGATATTTTTATAGGTAGTATTTCATTTTTCCAGACGTTGTGTTTTTTTATTTTAATATTACATCCGTTTGTAATAGCCAGTATAGTACACGTATATTTGCTTGTTTATTTATCCATTTATCTTTTTAATTGCGATTTATATGAAGATCCTTTTAACTGTATATATTTTTTTCCCAATTTTTTTTTTATCTAAGCATCATATCCGTTTGTAATATCGGTATAGTACACGTATATTTACTTTCTTATTTATCATTTATCAATTTAACTGCGATGTATACTTTTTTTTAAGATCCTGTAGCTAAATATTTTTTTCACAAACTTTTTTTTTATCTAAGCATCATATCCGTTCATAATATCCGGTATAGTACACGTATATTTACTTTCCTATTTATCATTTATCAATTTAACTGCGATGTATAATTTTTTTGAAGATCCCTGTAACTAAGTATTTTTTTCCCAAACAATTTCTTTTATCTAAACATCACATCCGTTTGTAATATCCAGTATAGTACACGTATATTTAGCTGTTTATTTATCAACATTCGTCTATTTTACTGCGATATATATGAAGATCCCTGTAACTAAGTATTTTTTCTATTGATTTTTTATCTAAACATCACATCCGTTTATAATATCCGGTACAGTACACGTATATTTAGATGTCTATTTGTTTATTTAGATGTTTATTCATCATTCATCTATTTAAATGCGATGTAAATGAAGATCTCTGTAACTTAATATTTTTTTAGATCTAAATATCACATCCGTTTATGATATCCGGTACAGTACACGTATGTTTTTTAGATGTCTATTTGTTTATTTACTTATTTATTTATCATTCATCTATTTAAATGCGATGTATATGAAGATCCTGTAACTTAATATTTATTTGCTTATCCATCATTCACCTATTTAACTGCGATGTATATGATAGGAAGATCCCTGTAGTAACTCCTCCCTCTGCTCAACACGACTTTTACGGGTGTCGTGTCGTCGTGTGTTTCATCATACAGCATAGTACACATAGATTTAATTATTTGTATATGTCCTTGTATATGTCCTTGTATATTTACTTGTATATGTCCTTGTATATTTTCTATTCATCTATTTAACTGCGATATATATGATAGGAAGATCCGGTCCCTCCCTCCCTCATCTGAACACGAGTTTTACGGGTGTCGTGTCGTGTCGTTCGTTGTATTTCATCACCTGTAGTCCATCAGCGCCACACCTGTCGTCCCTGCAGGCGACACAGACTCCCACTCTCGCTGTTAATCTGCTAAATGGAACACGCGGAGCTACAGCACGGCAAGGCGACGTAGGAGTATTTATTACCCGGCCTTGCTTCATACTGACACACATTTTATGACGTTTTTTACTTATTGTTCTGTATGTTGGATATGATACATTCTATTGTGTCATTTTTTGGTGTGATTTATTTGAACTTCTTGATTTTTTCTGTTAATGTTTTCTGTGATTTACGTGTATTTCCTTTTTTTTACGGTTTCTGTTTTGTTTTTGTTTTATTTGTACAGGTTTTTTTTGTGGTTTTTCTCGATGTAGATTTTTTCCCTTCTCTTATATTTTTTTTTTTTTTTTTTTTTTTCTTTTTTCTCTGTGATTTTTTTTTGGTCCCTTTATTCTGTATATCTTTTTTTTTTGTATGTCTAGTTTGTCTTGTGTATATATTGTTTTTTTAGTGATGTTTCTCCCGTTTTTCCCTTCTCTGGTATATATTA
>JACEEZ010024593.1:349659-362159 GCA_016584305.1 Chionoecetes opilio
TCTGTTTTGATTTATGACTGAGTGTATGTGTGTGTGTGTGTGTGTGTGTGTGTGTGTGTGTGTGTGTGTGTGTGTGTGTGTGTGTTGAGGGGGACGATAACATTTAATTTTCCCTGCATTTCTCTGTAGACAAAAATATATCAACAACTTATAATGTATTTGTACACTCTAATAACCCATCTATAAAATCCTGAATGGGTAAAATGACTAGAACTACAATGGGGTAAAAATGGGGTTTAAAAATGGGTAAAAATGGGTAAAAATGGGGTAAAAATGGGTAAAAATGGGGTAAAAATGGGTAAAAATGGGGTAAAATTGGGTAAAAATGGGTAAAAATGGGTAAAAATGGGGTAAAAATGGGTAAAAATGGGTAAAAATGGGTAAAAATGGGGTGAAAATAGGTAAAAATGGGTAAAAATGGGGTAAAAATGGAGTAAAAATAGGTAAAAATAGGTAAAAATGGGGTAAAAATGGGTAAAAATGGGGTGCAAATAGGTAAAAATGGGTAAAATGGGGCTAAATGGGTAAAATTACTAAATGGGTCGACTTTCTCCCCTATCCTCTCGTCACGATAATAATTAAATCCCCTAATATTTTTTTGGATGAAGGAAAAACTAAAAATACCAATACAGATTTCACTCCCTTCTTACCTCGCTATCTTGTGTCAGTAATCAGAGAACGGACGATATAGATTTTTTTTTCCTCTGTCTCGGCAACATTATCCCCTAGAGGCCCAGCACAGGGTCCCTACTCGCCCCTGCTCTGTCCCTAATAAGTTACTTGAGGCAGGTAAGGGACTGGGGACGAGAAATTGACCAACAGATAAAGGTGAAGGAGAGAGAGAGAGAGAGAGAGAGAGAGAGAGGGGAGAGAGAAGAGAGAAGAGGGGAGAGAGAGAGAGAGAGAGAGAGAGAGAGAG
The DNA here is from genome assembly GCA_016584305.1 of Chionoecetes opilio. Taxonomy (NCBI): domain Eukaryota; kingdom Metazoa; phylum Arthropoda; class Malacostraca; order Decapoda; family Majidae; genus Chionoecetes; species Chionoecetes opilio. The sequence continues at coordinate 350,579 of JACEEZ010024593.1, forward strand.
AGNATCTAGCTAACTAAGGGAAAAACATAAGGTAAATAAGGGGGGGAGTTAAAGGTAAGTAGCTGAGGTAATAATTTTTTTTTTTTTTTTTACGTTGTACCTTACGCCTGTAGGCATCGGGGAGTCTTGATTTTTTCGAATCGCCCGTTTGGCGCAGCTGGTTTTTATAGTGACACCCTTTGGGCTCAGGGGAAGATCCCTTTTCATGATGTTTTTTTGATTCCAGGTTAGGCGCATGCGCCCCTAGAGGGCCCCCGTACACTCGCAAACGGGACAGGTATACCTGCATGTGGGTTCTTCGGCACTCGACATGGTTTGACAGTTGCTCCTTTGGGGAGACTTTTAATCGGGACTTCTCCTCCCACCGCCTTTAAAGAGTTTCCCTGGGGAGGATTCGAACTCGGGGCTTGAGTTCAGCCTCCAAGACGCTAAAACACTTGGCCACCGCCTCCCCAATAAAGTAACGAATAAGGTTAAAATAGAGTAGTTTTTTTTTGAGTTTAAAATTTTACAAAAATATGTGTTTTTCAAGGGGGTTTAAAAAAGGTAATACATAAAATAAGTATATTTTTTTTGGGGCAGAAATTTTTGGCCCCCCAAAAAAAAGGGGTTGATTTTTTAAATGTTTTTCTTTAAATTAATTGCAAAAAAAAAATGCAAATGAAAAACGGGGCAGAAGTTTAAAGGGTAATTTGGAGGTTATTAAATTATAAAAAATTCTCGGGAAAAATAAATCATAAAAAGGAGAGATTAAGGGCATATAAGGGAACGAATAAGGTAAAAGTACAGTACGTTTTTTTTTTTTTTTTTTGTTTAATTATTTCAAAAAAAAAATAGTTTATCAAAGGGGGTTTAAAAGGAGCAATGAAGTAGATAAATATATTTCTTTTTTTTTTTTTGTCGGAAATTTTTGCCAAAAAAGGGTATTTAAGGTATTTTTTTCACCCCAAAAGACACACCGACAAAAACAAAAACAAGACCACAACATACACACAACAAACCCCAGACAGACACACGCAGCACACGACAGCACAAGACAGCACACGACAGACAGAACCGCAGAACACGACAGACAACAGACATACAGACACACAGACAACACCAGAAGACAACGCAACAGACACCAACGACACACGACAGACAGACACAGAAAACCACGACAGACAGACAAAAGACAGCACACAGAAGACGTCAAACACACATACAGACGACCCAACAGACAGACAGACAGTAGACAGACACCAGACAGACAGACAGACACACAGACAGCGACACACAACAGACAGCAGACAGACAGACCACAGACAACACACAGCAACAGACAGACAGACAGACAGACACACAGACAACAACCACAGACAGACAACCAAGACGACAGAGACAGACAGCCGCGACACACAGACAACACACAGACAAAAAAAAAAGACAGAACTAAGGAAATTTAAAAAAAACTAAAAAAAGGAATGCAGCAAAAAAAAAAAGGGGAAAATAATAATAATGAAACACACAGACAGACGACACACAGACAGCACACAACAAAAAAAAAAAACAGAACTAAGGAAATTAAAAAGAAAATAAATAGGAATGCAAACAAAAAAGAGGAAAAAAATAATAAAAGAAACACACAGAAGACAGACACACAACAGACACACAGACACACAGACAGACCACAGACAGACAGACAACACACAGACAACAAAACAGACACACAGACAGACAACAGACAACAGACGACACACAGACACACAACAACACACGACGACGACAGCACACAGACACACAGACAGACACAAGACAACGCAACACACGACACACAGACAGAACACAGCAGACAGAAGACACCCAGACAAACACAACACCAACAGACACACAACAAAAAAGAACACAACCACAGACAGACACACAAAACACAGACAGACACACAGACACACAACAGACACACAGACACAAAAGACACAAAAACACAAGACAGACCCCAAACAACAGACAGAACACAGACAGAAACAGACAGACACACAGACAGACACACAGCAGACAACAGACAACAGACAGACAACAGACACCAGCAGACACACAGACAGACCAAAAGACACCCAGACAACCACAGACAGACACACAGACACACAGACAGACACACAGACCACGACAGCCACAACACACAACAGACACACGAACACAGACAGAACACAGACGACAGCGACACAAGACGACAGACCACAGACACACAGACAGAACCAGACACACAGACAACACACAGAAAAACACACAGCACACAGCAGACACAACAGAACACAGACACCAGACAGACACCAGACAGACACAAGACACCAGACAACACACAGACAGACACACGACACAGACACACACAGACAGACAGACAGACAACGACAACGACGAAGCCACGACAGACACACAGACGACAGACAGACACCGCCCCGACACACAGACGACACAAGACAAAACCAACAGACAGACAGCACACAGCAACAGACAGACAGACACACAGACGACAGACCACAACAGACAGACACACAACGACAGACTACAGACAACAGACAGACGACAGACAGACAGACAGACAGACACACAGACAGACCCCCGACAGACAGACAGACACACAGAAGACAGACAGCAGACACACAACAGACAGACACACATCAGACAGAAAACACGACACACATACAGAAAACAACAACAACACACATACAACACACAGACAGACAAAAGACAGAACACATCAACAACAAAAGCAGAACACATACGACCAAAGACAGACACACAGACAGACAGACAACGACACACGCAACAGACACAAGCAACACACAACAGACACACAGACAAAACCAGAAGAAGAAACCACACAGACACACAGACAGACCACAGAAGACACACAGACGACAACGCAACACACGACAACACCAGACGACAGACACACAGACAGACCCACAGACAGACACACAGACAGACAGACACACAGACGCACACGCAGACACACAACAGACAGAACCACAGACAGACAACGGACGAACCGACAGAACACAACAGACACACAGACAGACGACCAGAAAAACGCACCAAAGACAGACACACAGGGCAGACGCCCCCGACACCAAAAACAGAAAAAGACAAAAACAAGACAGACACACAACAGCACACAGACAGACAGAGACAACAGACAACAACCAACAGACACCGACAGAAAAAGACGACACACAGACAGACACACAGAAAAAGACCCCGAACACACAGACCACAAAAAACAGACACAAACAGACACACAGACAACACCAACAGAAACCAGACACACAGACAGACAAAACACCAGACCACAAAAAGCAACCGAAGACAACACAAAAACCGACAAAAAAAATACAGACACGACAGACACACAGACAGCAGACACACAACAGACACACAGGGGCAGACAACGAAGACACAAACAGAACACAGCAGACCCCCAAACAAACAGACAACAAAGACACACAGACAACACACAAAAACAGAAAACAACAGCCACAACAGAAACACACATACAGAACCAGACAGACAAAACCGACAGAATCCCATACAGACACACAAAGACACACAGACCAGACACCATACAGAAAACAAAAAGAAAAAACAGACAGACACACATACGACACCAAGACAGACCCCACGACAACACACATACAGACACACAACAGGACACAAAAAACAAGAAGACCAAAAAAAGACACAATACAGCCCCACAGACAGACCCAGAAAGACACAAACAACACACGACGACCACAGACAGACACACAGACAGACACACAACGAACCAGACAGACAGACCACATACGACCAAGACAGACACACAGACGACAGACACACAGACAACACACAGACAACACACAAAAGACACACAGACAGAACCACAAACGGGGCAAAAACATACAGACACCACAGCAGCACACAAAAGACACACGACGACAGACACCATACAGACACACAACAACCACAGACAGACAGCACAAGACGACCACAGACGACACCAGACGACACCCAACAGAACAGAGACAGACACACATACAGACAACAGCGACACACAGACAACACACAGAAGACAGACACACATACGAAAAAACAGCACACAGACAAAACAGACAAAAGACACCAACAGACACACAGACAGACACCAAACCCGCAAAAACAGAAACACACAGACAGCAGACACCATACAGACACACAACAACACACAACAGACCCAGCAGAAACACACATACAGACACACAACAGACACACAGACAGACAACAACATACAACACACAACAGACACACAGACAGACAAACCCCAAACGACACACAACAGGGAAACCCCATCAGACACAAACAAAACAACACACAACAGAACACCATACAACACCAAAAGACACAAAAGACAGACAGACACACACAGACACACAAAAACAACAGACACACATACAGACACACAGACAGACCACAGACAGACAGACCACATACAGACACCAACAACACACAAAACAACCCAAAATACAGACACAAACAGACACAAGAAACAGACACACATACAACACCAGACAGACACCAGACAACAGAACACATACAGACACACAGACAGACACACACAACCAAAAACAGACAGACACCAGCAACACACAACAGACACAAAAGACAGACACACAGACAGAACAACACACACAGACCAAAACCACAGACAACAACAACAGACACACATCAGACACACAGACAGACAACACAAAAGACAGACACACAAACAGACACCAAAAAAACACACGACAGACAAACGCAGACAAACAACAGACAGACACACAGACAACAACACCAGACGACACCCAGAAAAAACAAAACCCCACAGACAAAACACATCAACAACCCCGACAGACACACATACAGCCACAACAGACCACAACGACAACAGACAACAAACACACGACAGACACACATACAAAAAAAACAGAACCAAAACAAAAACAAAAAAACACAAACGACAGAACCACAACAACAACAACCCCAGACAACAGACCGCACAATACAGAACACAAAAGAAAAAGACAGACACACATAAAAAGACACACAACAGACCACAACGACACACAAAAGACACACAAAACAGACCCCAACAGACAACAGACACACCCGACAGACCCCAAAATACGACAACATACAGACACACAGACAACACAACAGAAAAACATCAGACCAAAAGACACACACAGACAAACCCAACAGCCCCACAGACAAAAAAAACCGACACACTACAGACACCAGACGACACACAGACAGACAACCCAAGACAGAAACAACGAACCAACAGACCAACACGACACAAACAACAACAACATACAACCACAACGACACAAACAGACACACAAAAGACACACATACAGAACACAACAGACACACAACAGACACACAAACCCGACACACAGACAACACAGCAAAACACAACAGCAAAAAAAGACAAAACAACAACAGACAGCACACAACAGACACAGACAGACACACAGACAACAAACAGAACAACAGACAAAACATACAACCCATACAGACACCAACAACACACTAAACAACACCCAGAAAAATACAGACAAACCCCCCCGGGCCACAACAGACACACAGACAGACAGAAACAACAGACAAAAAACAACAGACAAAACCCGCAAAAGACAGACACACAGACAGACACCACAGACAGAACACAAAAGACCCAAAAAAAAAACACACAGACAGACAGACACACAGACAGAACACAGACAGAACACAGACAACACACAGACAACACCAGACAGACACACAACAGACACACAGACCCCCAAAAACCACAACAACACACACAGAAAAAACCCGACAGACACCAAAACAGACAGACACACAAAGACACACAACAGCCCCAAAAGAGACCAACAGACACCAACGAAACCCGACGACACACAGACAGACACCCAAAACACACAGACGACACACAGAAGACACACAAAGAAAAGACACAACAGACAGAAAAGACAAAAAACAGACAACACAAACCCGACAGACAACAGACAGAAAACGACAGACAAAGGGCACACCAGCACACAGACAAAAAAAAAACAGGGCCACAGACAAAACACAGACAGACACACAGCAGACCACAGACAAACCAGACAACAGACACCACAAAACAACAGACCAAAAAAGAAGACACACAACAGCACACAGCGACACACAGACAGCACACAGCAGAACACAGACCCCAAGACCCCGAAGACCAAGACAGACACACAGACAGACACACGACAACAACAGACAGACACCAGACAGACCCACAAAAAGACAACAAAACAACAGACAAAAAACAGACGACACCAGACACCCAGCCCCAAAAGACACACAGACAGACAAACACAGACAGACAGCGACAGACCACAGAAGACACACAGACAGACACACAACAGACAACAGACCCAAAAAGACAAAAACAGACAGACAACAGACAGAACCCAAAACACAACAGACAACAGACAGACACACGACAGACACCCAGACAACCAACACACTACAAAGACCACAGCAGACACACAAAGAAACCACAACAGACACACAGGCCCCCAGACACCAGACAGACACACAGACAGACACAAGAAGACAACGAAAACACACAGACAGAAACACAGAAGACACCAGAAACACAACAAAGACACACAGACAGACACACAGACAGACACAGACAGACCCAACAACAACCCGAAGACACAGACAGAAAACAGACAAAAAAAGACAGACACACAAAAACCCCAGCCACAAAAACAGACCACATAAAGACCCCAAAAGACGACACCAGACAACAACAACAGACACACAAAGACCAACCCAAAAGACAGCACACAGACAGACACACAGACAGACACCAGCAGACAAACACAACCCCGAAACACACAGACAGACAACAGACAGACCACAGCGACACACAGACAACAACAGACAGACACACAGACAACACAAAAAAAAGAACACAAAAACAACAACAACAGACACAAGACAGACACACAGACAGACACCAGACAACACAGACAGACACACAGAAAGACACACAGACAGACACACAGACAGACACACAGAACACCAACAGAAAAAGACCCAAAACAGACAGAACACAAAGAAAAAGACACACAGACAGACACACAACAGACCCCGAAGACCCAAAACAAAAACAGACACAAACCGACAACACAGACAGACCCAGACAACAACAACAACATCAGACAGACACCAACAAACAGACAACATTCAGACAGACACACAGAAAAACAACAGAAAAAGACAACACCAAAACGACAACCCGACGACACACCGACAAAACACGACAGCACCAGACAACAACAACAAAACCAGACAGACACAGACAAATCAGACAGAAAAGACCACACAACAGAACACAGACAGACACACGCCGACACACAGACAAACCCCAGACACACAAAAACAGACAGAAAACATACAGACACAACGACACACAGACAGACACACAACAGACACACAGACAACAACAACAGACACACAGACAGACACACAAAAACAGAAACAAAAACAGAACACAGACGACACACAGACGACACACAACAGACAACAACAGACACCGACAGACAACCAGACCAAGACAGACCACAGACAGACACACAAAAACCAAAACAATGACAGAAACACAACAGACACACAAAAACCACAACCGACCAAGACAAAAACAACAGCAACACAGACACAAAAAACCAGACACACACAAAAAACAACAACAGACACACAGACGACACCAGACAAACCACAAAAGACACACAAAATAAAAAAAAGACAGCACAGACAAAAAAACAGACAACACACAGAAGACCACGACAAACCAGCAGACACACAGACAGACACACAGACACCATACACAGACACCAGACAAAACACAACAGACACACAGACAGACACAACAGACCCAAAAAAGACAACAACAGAAGACCCCCACAACAACACACAGAAGACACACAAAACATACACCAACAACCACAGAAGACCCAAAAAAAGACACACAGACAGAAAAAAACACATACAGAAAACACAGACAACACACAAAAAACAGACAGACACACATACAGACAGACAGACAGACAACAGACGACCACAACAACACACAACAACAAAACAGACAACAACAGACACAAACAGACAGACCACACAAAAGACACACTAAAAACCACGAAGCAACGACAACACACAGGACAACACACAACACACAGACAACACACAGACGACCAAAAACGACACACCAGACACACGACGACACACAGACAGCACAAGAAACCAAAAGACAGACAACAGACAGACCACTACAGACAAACAACAAAACAGCAACAACAGACAGACACACAGACACACAAAAAACAAACACACAGACAGAACACAGAGAAAAGAAAAACCAGACAGACACACGAAACCACAGCAAAACAAACAGACACACAGAAACCAAGACAACACAAGACAACAACCCCACACACAAGGGCAGACAACAGACAGACCAAACAACACACGACAACACACAACAGACACACAGACAACAACAGACAGAACACAGACAGACACCAAAAGACAACAACAGACACAAAAAACAGGGGACCACAGACAGACAAACGACAGACCCGACAGACACACAACAAAAAAGAAGGGCAAAACAGACAAACACAGACGACACAAAACAGACACACAGACACACAAAAGCCCAACATACAACAGACAAAACACAGACGACACACAAAAAAGACACACGACAGACCCAAAAGACAGAACACAGCAAACAGAAAAAGAAACCAGACAGACACACAGACGACACCCGACAGAACACAGACAGACACACAGACGACAGAACGAGAAAAGAACCCCCCAGCCCCGACCCTTTTCATAAAAAAACGCAGCCCAAAAGCAAAAAACCAATAACAAAAAGAGGGAAAAAAGGAACAAACAGGCAACAAAAAACATGACAAAAACGAAAGGACCCAAAAACAAGGGGGAATTTCCCGGGCCCCAAGGGGAAAAAAGAACAAAGAAGAAAAAAGCAAAAAAAAACAAGAAAAAAAAAAAAAATAAGGGAGCAGGGAAAAGGAAGACACAAACAAGGGCACCTTGGGGGGGGGGGCCCGGGGGCCGAGGGGCCCCGAAACGAAAAAAGAGAAAGAAGCCCAAAAAAAACGCAAATAAATCGTAGGTGGTAAGACGGCTTGGTCCCATGTCGATTGATAATTTGAAGGGGGGTTTTGGGCTAAAAAAACACTTAGGAGTATTAGATTACAGGAAAAACTCTGCGGTAACGTCTTGCCGCATTCCAAAACTTAGTAGACTCATGGACTTACGTTTGTGTGCGTGTGTGATTGTGTGTGTGTTGGAATCACACGGAACACAAAGGGTTGGAATCACACGGAACACAAAGGGTTGGAATCAGACGGAACACAAAGGGTTGGAATCACACGGAACACAAAGGGTTGGAATCACACGGAACACAAAGGGTTGGAATCACACGGAACACAAAGGGTTGGAATCACATGGAACACAAAGAGTTGGAATCACACGGAACATAAAGGGTTGGAATCACATGGAACACAAAGGGTTGGAATCACACGTAACACAAAGGGTTGGAATCACACGGAACGTGGTCTACCCCGAGGCACTTTGACCAGTGACCAACGACAGCAACAACACGATTGGAGTTTGCAATCACATTGTTGTCTAATATATACTACTACTGTAATGCCCATTATTCGGGAAATAGTAGGAACAATTATTATTATGAAATTCCCGAGCTATGTCTTGTCAGTAGGTAATTTTTCCTGTGGGTGAGTCATCACCTCTTCCGAAACCACCATTTTGTTTCATTCTTTTTTCTTTTGTCGCCATTTTCTTCCTTCATTCTTTCACACCCTCTCTCTCCCTCACACGCCGTATGCGAGTCCAAATTCGTGGGATAATTATTCTGCGATCAGTGATAACTAATGATGTCAGTTCTTTTTATCTTTCCCCAGTTATCTGGTCAGACCAAGAAACTCTCCCAGAATCTTACCGTCTTTCAAAATAATCCCTATCGTTATCGGTTATGGTCATATATGGGCGTTGTAGTAAGGATCCACGCTAAAATGAAAGCTCACCAATATTCTACGTTAGATTTCAATACCTCTTCGCTCTGAATTAGGTGTTCGGAATGTCGATATTACATATAAAACCAACCTTCGTGAAGCTTTAGACCAGACATTAAATTCTCTTATATCAAAGTTGCCAGTTTGTATTAGGGACGGCCTCTTCGGGGATACGCGAGTTTCATTACTTAAATAGTTGGTTCGGGATTATAATTTGTTCATTTAGGTCACCAGCAGGCTTTCCAAACAAGTTTTTTTTCTTGGCGCGGAATTCCGCAGGGCACCGCAGTCTCTCTCTCCGCTCTTCAAGGTAAGATATCCGCCCGAGCTCCGGTGGTTTTCTCCCTTAGTGTATTACATCTATATATTTCTATATAAATATATAGGTACAGTTCGGTGTCACTAAGGCATAGATGTTCGCCCATCCTTATACGTGTTATTAAGAGAGTCTTCTCTCTCGCTCTTCAAGGTCTTGAGGCGAAATCTCCCAACGGCCACATGGTCTAAATGAAACACAGACCACACTGTCTCAACATTTTCTTTCTCTACTAGATATTTATCTTCCATGTGTGATTTATAAATATTAAGTAATATGTTACCTAGGTGTAGGGAAATTCACTAAATAGGATCCAGTGAGGAGAGTTATGCTCCTAAGAGCTTCCTTTCATCACATAGTAAGAGTTTCCTGTATCAGAGTGTAAAGGTTATTCTTATTTCCGAGTAGAGTTTTCTTGGTATAGTGTTAACCCTTATATGCTGAAGATGATCTCAAGTCAGAGACTTACCATGTTTCCAAAATAAATAGGATAATGTTTCAAATATAGTTCTTGTGTTATTATAAAAACCCAGGTGATTATTCTGTATTAGGAAAATAATTCCCCACACTTCCAAGAGAGTCCAAGCCTTGTTTCGGTATAACCCCTCGTACCAACCCCGACTACCAAGATCAATCTAGTATTAATATTAATCTAACGTGCCCCGGGAGTAATCATAGCGAAATACTCGCCAGGGCTGGTGGCAGCTAATCCCCCCCCTTTAAGTATACCCCTTGTTCAGTACTCTCCGTAGTGAGAAGTGGTCACACTACAATCAGATAGTGAAGTCAGAAGACTAATTTAAATCCTTCCTTCAAGTTGTAATCTTTTATCAAATCATCCCCAAATAATATCATTCAAGAAACGTTGACCAGTCATAAACCCCCATACCTAAAACCCCCAATTTCCAGCAACACACTACTACAAACATCAATACATGGGTCCAAAGGGCCCACAAGCACTTGTAAACAGGTATAACAAGTCTTGTTAACTTTGATAAGAACACAAGAATCACAGTGATACAGTCTCTTGTTTTAAGCATAATAAATTATGGGCTTAAGATCTGGGGAGTGGCAAGTGCAACTCATTTGCAACGTATTCAGAAAATGCAGAACTTTGCCGCAA
>JACEEZ010024593.1:367159-374659 GCA_016584305.1 Chionoecetes opilio
AACACATCAAATAAAAAAAAAATATAAATGCGAGAAAGTATTAAAAAATCATAAATATGTTGAATAAATGGTAAGAAAAAATATATGAAAAAGACGCGATTGAAATTATGAAATGAATAAAAAAAGAAACGTAAATGGAAGAAAATAATAATTATATAAAACATTTTTTTCTCTCTCAAGACCAGTGGGGAGAGAGAGAGAGGAGAGAGAGAGAGAGAAAAGAGGGGGAGAGAGGGGGAGAGAGAGAGAGAGAGAGAGAGAGAAAAGAGAGAGAGAGAGACAACAAGACTAATGAACTTAATTGGTTCGGTTTTAAAAAAATTACTTTATAAAGATCGATCCAGAATATCCCCACCAAAACACCAAAAAATACAACATACACACACAAACAAACCACACCCACACCAAAACCACAAACAAAAAACACACCACACCAAAAACAACACACACACACACACACCACACACACCATACCCCCCCACAACCACACAAAAAAAACCCCACACACACAAACACACAAAACACACACACACACACCCCAACCACACAAAACACAAACACAAAACACCAAAACCCAAAAAACACCACACACAAAAAACCAAAAACAAAAACCCCACCCCCCATAACTCCTTTCCCCTTTTTATTTAGAGAGAGAGAGAAGAAGGAGGGGAGAGAGGGGGGAAAAAGAAGAGAGAGAGAGAGAGGGGAAGAGAGGAGAGAGAGGAGAGAGAGAGAGAGAGAGAGAGAGAGAGAGAGAGAGAGGAGAGAGAGAGGAAGAGAGAGAGAGAGAGAGAGAGAGATCAGATCAGATCAAAAGTTTTAAATTGTAAATAATGTACCCATTTACATAATACATATATAATTAAGGGTACAAAATAGACAAAGGGCGCCCCCCCCTTTCCCAGGCGCATGGGAAGGATTCCCATGATTAATGAATTTAGATAGTAAATTTTTTTAATTACATTTAGATATCCCTATCCCAAAAGATTATGCTTTTTACATTTTATTTTTATTTATTTTTTTTTTAAGTCCTTTATAAAAGCTTTTGGGGCAATTTTTGGGGGGACTTTTTTTGATTTGGGGATAAGGTTACATGGTTGTAGATAATAGTGCACACCCAGAAGGGGGCTTTGGCCGGGCCCCCTCTAAAGAAGATAATTTTTTGGACATTCCATTACATAATGGCGGAGTGGGGGTTTTTTTTTCTTTCTGTTTTACACGGGTTACTTTTTTCATTTTTGATTTTGCCCACTGCCAGCTCCCCCCTCCCAGTTTGACTTATCCCAAACCCCTTAGCCTACTATAACCCCACCCGGCCCCTAGAAATTAGTCCATTTTGTATGTAGTGGGGTTGACCCCCTTTTTTGTTAGGTCCATATATGTAGTGAGAAAAAACAGACTGACCGAGCATGCTTTTTCAATAGGGTCTCTTTTTGTACTTTTCCATTTTCGACACATTTTTTTTTTTAGAGGGCCCAAGGACAGAGGGGGGGAAACCCCAACACCACCCTTTAACGTAGCACTGTTGGCGATTTCATCTGCACGCCCCCGTTCCCCGTTTATCCACAGTGTGATGGGGACCAATAAAGTTCACAGCTCTGCCCCTGACACGTTATCTTAACACAATTTTAAAAAATTTCCTGTTCACGGGAGGGTTGTGAAGAAGGTTTTCCCGGGATGTTATCGATGTGGGGGCAGTCGTCCCGGTCAAGGAAAATGATGACGTCCCGGGCCTCCCCCGGGGAACTGCGCCAGAGCCGCTGCTTTTCCCTAAAAGGGCCCCTTTTTGGGCTGAGGAGCACCTCAGATGTTCGGATGCTTGCGCCCGGTTTTTCCCCCCCCGGCTTTCCCCCCTTAAATGGGTACACGCCCCCGGCCCCGCCACGCCCGTCCTCAGGGAAAGCGACCCGTCGGTTTTTAACAGGATAGGGGGACACTCAGGGAGGGAAATTCAATCTAAAAAGGGAAGTCCTGCCTCATCAGCTCAAATGGTACATTACACTTTTAAACCCTTGAGGGTGGGAATAGGACACATTGAAAGGGACATTTCCCCCGGGGGGGGAAGAAAAACGGGGTCTGTGCCCCCTATCATCCTGTATTTATAAAAATTAAAAGGAACTGAGAAATTTCCTGACTGTTTGAGAGCCAAAACATTACATTTTTCTTTCCACTTAGGTTGAAGAGAGCCCAATAACTGCCCATCACTTTTAGTATTTAGTGATCTCAAAATTTGGGGGGGGTTTGCCTTTTTGCTGTCCCTCTATGGGTGAGAGGTGGTAACCCCTATCTCGTTCTTGCAATCCTGCTGGGGTTGCCCTTTGGGGCCCCCCTAAAATGATCCTAATTGCTGTTTTTTTAAAATGACTTCAAGTTTTGGGGTTTTCCTTTGTTGAACGTTTTGGGGGGCTAGAGTTGTAGTCAAAGGACTGATCTGTTTAAAGGGAAAAACATATCCCCTCTTAAGGACGGGGACAGACGCCCCCACGTCCCCCCCATGAAACCCTTTCCCTTAGCAACGCTTTCCGGGGCTGACAAAATGTCCCCTTCCCGGCGGGTTTGATTTCGTTGTGTCTTGTGTTGCAATCCCCAAACAAGTACACCCTATACTTTAGGTGGGGATTTCTTCTAGAATTTCCCCCTTGTTTTTTTAAAGGGAAGCTTTATCCCGATGCCGTTTATACAGCACCTTTTTCTCTGGTGATATAAATGGGGCCGATAGAGTTGCAAAAATCCCCAATTTTCCCGCAACCCCTTTTTTTTTATTTTGTGTTTGGGGAGTAAAGCTTGTAGCACTATGCCCACCCAGAAATAAACATAATAACAACCCCATAAAATTGAAAGAGCAATGATATCAAAGTGCTTTTTGAAGAGCTTTGGCGAGAGAAAAACCCCCCTGTGGTTTTTTTCCCTAATTCCTGTGTTCCCACCTGGAGTAAGCCCCCTAAAAATAACCCCAAACGTGTCGGGTCTGTTGGGGGTAATCTTGTACTATTTTTGAGGATGGCCCCCGGAGGTCAATTAGTTTTTTTGGGATAAGTTTGACCGGGGGTTTAGCTCATAAAAGGCCCCCCCAAAATCAAAAAAAACTTTAAATCTTTTCCCTTTATCCCAGCAAGGACTTATAAAAAGGCATTTTTTGTGTCCCTCCTGCCCAGGAATAAATCCATACAGATTACGGGAAGTGGGGTTTTGGGATACTTAGTAACGTTTAAGGACTTTTTTTTCAAAGCATTTGCACAGAAAAGAGGTGGGGAGATATTGGACTGAAGGACCCTGGGTTTCCGGGTTTTGGGAATAGGGACAATAAAAAGTTTTTTTTCCAGGGTTTTGGGGGCGTCCCCCGCTCCATATCATGTTGTAGAGCCCAGAACGGGAAATTCCTAAATTTCCCCGAAAGGAAGCGAAATCCCTCGTAGGTGACACCATCCATGCCGGGTCCCACTAGAGCTTCCCTTTTTTTCCCGGGGCTCCTGACGAGCTCCTCTTGGGTGAGGGCATGTTTTGGGGGAAAACATTAGGGTCGAGTAAAGCGCTTCAATTTTTCCCCAATCGATTCTTGGCTTTGGGTTTCCCGGGAGCCCTTCGCACCTGCGGGGGCAACAGTCTAGCGGAGGCGTCCGCCCACTCCGCATGATTCGTTGCTCTTCTTTGGGTCGGGGTTTTGGGGGGGCCCAAATGAAGTTTTTTCCCTTTGTACTTTTGGGATCTTCCTTGACACTTTAGCAAGGGGGGTTTCTGTGACCCAGGGATTTAGAAAGGACGTTCCAGTATTTTTCCCTCTTGTTTTTTTTTTTGGGGGGGGGGGGGACATTTTTGCATTTGTTTGCCCCATCCGCTTGAGTATCTTTTTCCAGGTTTTTATGAGGGGGGTTTTTTTCCCTTTTGATGTTTAAATTTTTCCCCTTGTTTTGTCTTTTCAATCCGCTGAACGGTTTTCTCACTGTTTCCCCATCCTTCTTTTAAATCATTGTTTTCCTTTTTCCATGCCTGACTTTGGGTTTTAAATTTTTACTCCCCATGTTGGTGTTTAGTCTGTATTAAAACTTTCTGCCCGATGAGGGGGTTTGTAAGGTTTATACCAGTTATTCATTTGTTCCCTAAGGGCTTTTGCTCATGTTTTTTTGGGAAAAACACAGTCTCTTTTTTGGGGGCATACTGTGTCTCCGTACTGTATCAGGGGAAGGATCTCCCCCCCCCACCAAAGTGGTCGGATGTCAACGTGCAAACCCACCCACAGTGATGACCATTTCAGGGTCTTGATCAGACAGATATAATCAAGCTTGTTCCCCTGTAAAGTTTTTTGGTCAGGCCCTTTAAATATTTAGAACATCTTGGTGGTTTTTCCCTGAAAGAGACAAATTTTTTTCCCCTTATTGTTGGAGCCCCCCAAGGCATTATCTCCCCCTTATAATGGGAGGGGGTTGATCACCCCCTCAAAAGGCCCAGGGTAGGGCCTCCGCGAGTTCAATAACTTTTGGGTGAAGTCAAGAAAGTTATCCTTTTCATAAAATTTTTTGATTTTAAAAAGGATTTTCCCATTTTTATCATATAATTTATTGCTTGTGCTTGACTGTTTTCACCCACAAAGGCGTGTTCAATACAGTCCCGCTGGGATTTATTTCCCGACATACAAGCCAGACCTCTTAGCCCAAAGATGTGCGGCGGGAATCTTTTATGCCCGGGCCCCTTTTGAAGAGCTGAAACCCTCTGACTTTTTATATTATCTGTGGGAAACTGGGGGTGTTTCTTTAGGGCCCCATTTTGTCAAGGGTTTATTTTGGGAAAGGGGGAACTGTTTTTTACCCTTTAAAGAAATCTATTTCTAAAATGTTGAGGGTTCCCGGTTTGAATTTTAACCGGGGTGTTGTTCATCGTGCGTTTTACATTATTTGTGATTATGTAAATCCTGTTGGTTTTGTCTTCTTTAATTTTTTTTTTTCAAGTCAATGTATCCCCAATTAGGTGTTGGAAGGGCCGATACCTCCGGTGGTGTTTTCGTTTAAAAACAGCCCGGATATCTTTGATATGGAAGTCACGCGGCCCTATTTATTGCCCCATAAAACCCCTTCGGCGAAAGCCCCAAAAAGTTTTTTTTTCCCCAATTGGGAAACTTTTGGGTGTTGTGAGGGGGGGGGTTTTTTTTTTTTTTTGGGATTGGGTGCCCAAAACTTTTGTTGGGGGGCATTTAATCTTCATTGACTTGCTGCCAAATGCAGACGCAAAAGGGGGTCAACTTTTTTAGCCATTTATTTTTAATTCAGATTGGTGGGGCGCTGGGCGACAACGTGGGGATGGGGGGGGGGGGGAAAAACGAAAGGGGGAGGGGAATTTGGCGGGAGTGCTGGCGGTCGTGTTGGAGATAGTGGGGGGGTGGGGTAGGCGGGGAGGAAACTGAGGGCTTATTTAACCACGAGGGGATTGGGGAAATCCTGAGTAGCTCTGGAAAACTTGTGCTGGGCTTGGGGCTGAGCTTGGGGCGGGCTTTGGGGGTGCGGGTTTGGGGGGGGTTTGGGGGTGGGCCCTTTGGGGCTGGGCTTGGTCTGGGCTTTTGGGGGTGGGGTTGGTGCTGGTGCTGGGGCTTTGGGGCTGGGCCCTTGGGGGGTGGGCTTGGTCCCGGGCTGGTGCTGGGGTTGGGGCTGGGGTTGGTGCGGGCTTGAGGGGTGGGGTTTGGGGCTTTTGGGTTTGGGGCTGGGGGGGTGGTGCTGGGGGACGGGGGTTTTAGGGAGAGGTGGTGCCCCCCCACTTTTACAAAGAGGTCAAAAGGAAACCCCCCGGGCACTTCTATAGGGCGCATGGTGCCCCGCCCCCGGAGTTAGCACCCCCGGGGATACCGTCTCGGGCCCGCGATTAATTTTTTTTTTAAAGACAGTGGACATATGACAGCCTGCACAGAAAAAAGACCCCCTGGGGGGCCACCCTGCAAAAAACGTAATAGGTGGGTTCCCACAAAACCCAGCACTGCCCCCATAAGTTAGTCTGGGGAAAAATATTCTTCGATCTTGAAAAGGGTTTTTTTCCATCTTTGGTATTTTTGGGTTCTGTGGTATCTCCCCCTCTGCACCATCCAACAACCTTTTTTACCCCGACTTTTTCTTTTTTTTTTCCAATTTTCCATTTCCCCCCAGGGACCCGGGTTTTCCTTTTTTTTGCTATCCAGTGTATTGGGTGGATTATAAAAAAAAACCCTTTTATTATGGGTTTTTGTGACTTCTTGGGGGGATAGAGCACCACATTATGAATCCTTGTGTTGTCAGTTTTTTGATTATTCAAACGGAAAAAACTGACAAAACCCTTATTTTAACTTTCCAAAATCTTTCTTTTTTCCCTTTTTAGCCAGCCTGTAGGCGTTCCGAGCCCCGTTACATTGTTTTCCTCTGAGAGGTTTTGGGGTCCCCGGGGGGGAAGTTTAAAATGGTTTCTTTTCCAGGGAAAATTGCCGAAAAAGCATGGGCGCAGCGATGCTGGGGCTAGGGGGTAACTGTTTTTCTGTTTTTTTGGTGGTGCGAGGGGGCCAGCCCCCCAGTAGTAGATTGGAATCCCGTAGTGGGGGAAACCAAACCCCCTCAGCTATTCCTGAATCTCCCTCCTTTCTCTTACTTCCTTTTCCCCCGCCCCCTCGGTGAAGCCAAACAAATTTTCTTTTATTCAGAGTTTGTTTTTATCTTTTTACTTTTTTTCCCTTCAAAACAAACATGTGCAAAAAAACCGTTTCCCTTAAAGGGAAAAAAAAAACGGAAAAAAATTTCCAGATTTTTTTTATAAAAAAAGGGTTTTTAGGCCCCAACCAAAGGGGAGGGGAGGCAACCAGGGGGGGAAAGGCCCCCCAACGGTCTTCCCCGGCCTTCCCCCCTTTTCCCTTCCCCCCCCCTTTTTTTCCCCTCCTCATTTCCCCCAAAATGGAAGCGGGGGGTGTTTTTTTTTAACCCAACCCCCAAAAATTCCCCTTTTCCCCCACACCAAGGTTTAAAACCCCCAAAAGGCCCCCCAACCCCTGCAAAGGAAGAATTGGGGGGCGGGGCCCCCCCCCCTGGGGAGATGTCCCCCCCCAAGGAGGAAGAGGGGGGGTGGGAGGAGCAGGAAAAAAGGGGGGGGGGAGGAGGGAGGAAAAGCAGGGGGTAAGGGAAGCAAAAAAACCCCTGTGGAGGGGGGGGGTGTGAGGCGCAGGGATGTGTAGGGGCAGCAGGGATGTTTCCTTTGGAGGGGGGGGGTGTGAGGCAGCCCGGGGTGGTAAGCAGACCGCTACAAAACCCCCAAAAGACACCGAGGGAGGGAGAGGAGGGGGAGGGGGGGTGGGGGATGCTCCATGGGGGGGGGGGGGGGGCCAAAAAAAAGGGGGGGTTTTGGGTGGGGTTTTTCAGGGACAAAGGGAGGGGCTTGGGCCTGAACATGTAGGTCAAAAAGTGGTGACTCCTGCGGAAAACACCTTTTGGTCGGGGGGCAAAACCCGTAAGTTTGCAGATTGGAGTACAATGCAAATGGATGGATGGGCTCACTTTTGTG
>JACEEZ010024593.1:389659-394659 GCA_016584305.1 Chionoecetes opilio
TGTTGTGGATGAAATAGTAAAAATATTTCCCATTGCTGGTATTAAAAACATCTATGAAAAGTTAAGATTTAGGGTATGGTATTCTTTAATCTTTTCATTCGTGGTGATTCGTATTCTAATAGGTAAAAATAACTAACTAAATAAATAAAGCTATGAAAAAAGATATAGGATTTAAGATATGTTTCTCTTACATTTTCTTGGTGTGTTTTTTCTGCCGTGTTGTGGATGAAATAATAAAGACAGCATCGCCTTGTTGGTATTCATAGAGGTCAAATAAATAAATATATATACAAATACAAAGCTATGGAAAGCGTTGTGGTTTAGGGTATGTTTTTTTCCTTTACGTTCGTGGTGGGTTATTTTTGTAAGGTTTTGGGCTGAAATAATCAAATAAATAAAACCTGTGAACATGTTACCTGAAAAGAAAAAAAATACCTCATTAAATGTATGTTTTTAAATTTTGCTTTCATTTCCTAGTATTTTATTATATCTTTTCATTCTTGGTGTGTTTTATTAATCTTTTCATTCGTGGAGTTTTCTTTTAATTCTTGGTGTGTTATCTATTTTATATATATATTTTTACTTCGTGGTGTGTTTTTTCCAGTGTTGTGGATGAAATAGTAGAGAGACAGCATCGCCTTGTTGGTATTCATAGAGGTAAAGAAGAAAAAAAGAAGAAAATAAAACCTATACAAAAAGTTGAGTTAAGTTCAATTCATTTTCATTTGTCATTTGGTGGTGTACATATTTTTGTGGCAGTGTTCGAAAAAAAGTGATGAAAAAGTTATAATTTAAGATATATTATTTTTGTTCTCTTTTCGTTCGTGGTGGGTTATTTTTGAAAGGTTTTGGGTTGAAATAGTACAGACAGCCTCGCCTGGTTGGTATTCTTATAGATAAAAAGATATGAATAAAAATACCAGCCATGAAAAAGTTATAGTTTAAAGTAGTTTTTTAAATCTTTTCTCTTCGTGCTGTTTTTTTTAATACTATTTGTGATTCTAAAGCTTCACCACTGCGTTCATCTCCGTATCATTAATCACTGAGCTTATAGTGCAAAAAAAGGCCTTCTAAAAGCATAAATATGAAAAAGTTAGTATGGTTTAGGTATATATTTTTTTCCTTTTCGTTCGTGGTGGGTTATTTTTGTAAGGTTTGTGTGTGAAATAGTAAAGGGTCGTCGCCTCGTTGGTATTCTGTGGCGGCGGGAGTCAGGTGGGCCGGGGGAAGAGCCTGTTATTTATGTGAGAGTAAAAACATATTAGGTTGTGCCTTAAATTTCTTCTTCTTTTTCCCTTCCTTCATTCTACGACTAGTTTCTTCTTCTTCTTTATCTTTTCTTCTTCTATGCTATCTTTCTTCAATGGTCTTTTCTCCTTTAATTGTCTATTATGGAAGTAAATAATCTAGTGACTAATTTTCTTTCTTTCTTCTTCTTCCTCCTCCTTCTTCTTTCTCTCTCTATATCTTATTCTTCTACTGCTTAATGTTCTTTTTTTATAGTTTTTTCTTATCCTTCATATTTATTTTGGGTATTTGTAGGGAGGAAAAAAATAAAATATTGCAATAAATTTCTTTTTTGTTTTTCCTCTCCTATTTTTAGTTTTATTTTCTACTGTTTATTATTTTTGTCGATTTTTTTTTCTCTCTAAAATTTTTTTTTATTTACGGAGGGAAAAAAAAATGTTTTGCTTCTATTTTTTCTTTTGCTTCTTTTTCTTCTTTTTCTTATTATTTATGGCGAGGTAAAAACATATTAGGTACCGTAGATAACACTATAGTCGCCAGTCACTCGCCACTGCACTAATGTCGCCAGGCACAATATATTACAAATTTTAGCATCACTACAGACTTTTATGTGCCACTGAAGACATGTAGTGTGATGTACATAATATAAACTACTGTGCATGCCTTTTCAGTGAAACATACAAGTCTGTAGTGATGCTATAATTCATAATATATTGTACCTGGCGACATTAGTGTAGTGGCGAGTGACTGGTCGACTATAGTGTTATCTATGGTAGTGCATTACATTTCTTCTTTTTCCTCTTATTCTATTTTTTCTTCTTCAATTGTTTATTATTTTGTCTTCAATTGGTTCTTTTTCTCTTTTTTAAATTTTCTATATTCGTGTGGAGGAGAAAAAATAGGTATTGTTTTTTTTCACTTCCATCACTTTTTTTTTCTTTTTTTCTTCTTATATTACCTCCGCAATTTTCTCTATTACTTTTTTTTTTTTTTTTTTTTTTTTTTCATTTTTGTTATTTATGGCGAGGTAAAACATATTAAGCCCCGTTCTCACAGCCGATTTGGGTACCTCGATCAAACTCGATCATGCGATCGTGTAATGATCTGGCTCGGTCGGCAGGGAGGTCCTGCTCAGTCGTGCGCGGTCTTGTGCGGTCTACCTTGGTCGGTAGGGGTCGGGGTTTCTACACTGATTTTTTTGACATGTCAAAAAAATCCGTGTAGCGATCGAAAAGGCACGCGGTCGTGAAGCGATCGTGAAGCGATCTGCAGTACATCGTGTAGCGCTCTTCTAAAGTCGTGTATAGTCGTGTAAAAGGTCGAGTTGATCGGGAAGAGATCTAGGGCCATATTCAAGAAATTTTATTGACGCGTTGCGTCGCGGGGCGATATACAAGAATCATTTGAAAATATCCACTCGTCGCGCTCCACTGGTTGCGTTGAGTCAGGTGTTTACACATCCCACCTGCATACTGCTCTGCCTTATTCCATCCTATTTCTTCCCAGACCATTACAGGTGAGTTTTCAACACAACCGAGAGTAACATGCATACCTTGTGAATGCACACGTGTCATAATTAAGGTAAAATCAGGTCCAGGAGGCCTTATGTAGGTGTGTGAAGTTGTGAGGAAGCCAAGCAGCGGCGGGAGGTGGAGGTCAGCCATTGTGTGGTGCAGTACTGGCGGGCCGTTCAAATGTACTCGCAAGCATAACTCGGGCCCAGTTTTTCTACACCAACGCCTCAGACAAGTGGCGAACACTAACTAAGCTATTATTTTAATGGCAGAAATGATAAATTACACTAGTAAAATGTATTAGATATGTATAAAACAGTCAAAATACTGATGCCGCCCTGGACTCGCTTGTGTTGGTACGCCTGCTTTTGCAGCCACCGCTTGTGTTGGTACGACTGTCAAATATCCACCGGTCGGGCATTTCTTGTAGATGCCACCAGTGGAGGTACGACGGTGGAGAATCTCCACCGGCCGAGATTTGACGAGCATTCTTGCATATAGCCCTTAGTCACATCGGGTGACAAAATTTTACCGATCTGTACTCGATCAACTCGACCTCTACACGACCTCTACACGACCTCTACTCGATCTTGCCCGCCCCCTATCGAGTGCATGTACTCGATCAACTCGATCATTTCTCGACCGTCCCCGATCTCCACTCGACCTTACACGACTTGCGCCCGACTTCCGTCCGATCATACCCGATCACACACGACCACACCCGATCGCCTCGATATAAACGCGGCGTCAGCGGCATTTCTCATATGTTATATGAAAGTACAATGATATAATTTTATTTGTTTCCCTACTTGCATACCAACTATATCAAGTTCAAAGTACAAACACAAACTGCAAGTTTATTTTACCCGTGTTTTTGTGCAGTGCAATTATCAATTATTTAACATATAATTAATAAAAAAGCATCAAACGACATATTCATATACATTTATTCTGACATATTCATATACATTTATTCTATTAAAAACACTGCATCAGGTTTACACTCAAAGCACTCCTTGATAACCTCAACACGCATGTGTATAGACGTAGTTAGGACAGGTATCACAGATTGTTTAAGAAAAACAAGCACTAATCAGAGTCACGCTTTATCCTGTGTGTGTGTGTGTGGGGGGGGGGGGGGGGGGGGGGGGGTTCTAAATCCTGTCCTGCTGCCAGTCCACTGCACCAGCTGGGAAGTTGAAGTAATGCTTGAGGTAATCACGTTGACGGATGCCAGCATGTGTCACAGCCTTCCTACCATGCGCCTCGTCACCGTCCATCATCTGCCTTCCGTGACGCCATTCCCCAGGCTGAAGTTGGTTGTTCTCATCTTCATGGTCGACGACATTGCCTGGCACACCAGGGTAACGGATCCTCAGAAGACTGTGTAGTGTCACACAAGCCAGTGTGATAGAGTCTACGGTATCAGGACACTGCTTAAGGCAGCCAAGCATGCACTGAAATCTCATGGCCAGTATTCCAAATGCGTTTTCCACCACTCTTCTGGCACGGGATAGCCTGTAGTTAAAAATGTGCTCTTCCTCTGTCAACTGACGTCTGGAGTACGGTTTCATCATCCAACTTCTGAGTGGGAAAGCATCATCCCCTATTAAGAAGTATGGAATATTCTTGTCATCGCCAGGCAGTGGGTTGGGGGGTGTCAGACCAAGGTTATCTTGCTCTAGTAGGTTCTTCAGTTCACAGTTGTTAAACAGCTGAGCATCAGAGGCACTGCCATTAGCTCCCACACTGATCCAGATGAACTTGTAGTTTGCATCGACGACTGCGAGTAATATCATGGAAAAACAGCCCTTGTAATTATGGAACAGTGAACCAGAATCCTTGGGGCTCTTTATAAGGACATGCTTGCCATCAATTGCCCCACAGGCATGAGGAAAGTTCCATTTGGTTTCGAAGTCATGGGCAATCTGCCTCCACTGCTCAGAGGTAATGACAGGTGGCAGTACCTCCTCTGCATACTCCTGTATGATGGCTTCTAAGACTTCTGGTATGAAGACGCACATGGTGTTCTTAGCTACACGGAAGGAGTACATCAGGTCTGCAGAGGAAGCACCAGTTGCAAGGTGGCGAAGGGTGACAGCCAGCTTAAGGCCAGGTTCCAGGGCTTGCCTAAAAATAGAAAAAGTGGTACAAATTATCAATAAGTTTTAAAATGACATACCTAAAAACATAGTATTTCAAGTGACCAAAATAAAATAATTGTGTGATTATTACCTG
>JACEEZ010024593.1:399659-404659 GCA_016584305.1 Chionoecetes opilio
TCTTAAAGATGAAGGGACGGCGACTGTGTGTGTTGCGTTATTACTATTATTATTGCTATTATTATTGTTATTATTATTATTATTATTATTATTATTATTGCTATTATTGCTATTATTATTATTGCTATTATTATTATTATTTATTTATTATTGTATTATTGCTATTATTATTATTATTATTATTATTGTATTATTATTATTTATTATTTATTATTATTCTATATTATTATTATTGTATTATTATTATTATTATCTATTATTATTGTATTTTATTATTATTATTATTATTATTATTCTATTATTATTATTATTATTGCTATTATATTATTACTATTATTATATTTATTATTATTATTATTATTATTTATTTATTATTATTATTATTGCTATTATTATTATATTTAATTATTATTGATTATTATTATTATTATTATTATTTTATTATTATTATGTATTATTATTATCTATTATTTATTATTCTATTATATTATTATTATTATTGCTATTATTATATTATTATTATTATTATGCTATTATTATTATTATTATTTATTATTTATTATTATTATATGTTATTATTATTATTTATTATTATTATTATTATGCTATTATTATTATTATTATTATTATTATTATTATATTATTTATTGATTATTATTATTATTATTAATTTTTTATTTTATTTTATTATTATTATTTTTATTATTATTTATTAATATTATTATTATTATTTCTTTTTTTTTATTAGTATTATTTATTATTATTATTATTATTACTTTTTTTAATTTTTCTTTTTTTATTAATTATTATTAAATTTTTATATTATTTATATTATTATTATTTTTATTTTATTATTATAATTTTTATTATTTTTATTATTAGTAGTAGTATATAATAGTAGTATTGAAAATTGTTTTTAGGGTTTTTATTATTATTGTTGTTTTTTTTGGTATGTTATTCCCCATAAATTGTCCCCAAAACCCAACACTGGGGATTTAAAAAGACAGACAGAAAGACCGCAAAAAATGGAAAGACCCAGACAAAAGGGCAACAGCCCGGGAAAATGACACAGAAAACGACAAAGAAAAGAGAGAAAAAAACAAGACAAAAGGGCAGACAGACGAACGCAGCAGATGGAAAGGGCAGACAACAGAAAAGACATAGACAGACAGAAAAACAGATAAAACACAGAAAACAGGCAAAGATAGACAAAAAAAAAAACAAAGAGACAGACTAACAGACGGGCCTAAAAAATTCCCCTCAACCCTGTCACCAAAAGGAAATTGGGGGACAGGGCAGACAAAAGACCGTAGACAGCAAATAAATAATGAGAGACAGATAGATAAAAAAAAATTTCAGACAGACAGACAGACATAAAAAAATCCCATTAAATTGGCCCAAAAAAAAACTGGATCGACAGGCACCTAATTTCCTCCCCATTAAACCCGGTCACCCTTTCCCTTTAAAAAACCAGGGGGAGTAAAATTTTTCCTTCTTTAAATTTCGGTTTTATTTCCCTTTTTCTTTTTCCTCTTCTTTTTCCCCACCCCTTTTACCCTCTTTTTTCTACAAAAAATGGTATTAGTATTCTAAACCCTTTTTTTAAACTTCCCTTTTTAACTTTTAAAATATTTTTTTTTCAAACCAATTAAATTTTTTTTTGCCATTTTTTCATCATTAAATTTCAAACAATCATAACTATTAATTTTTCATCAAATTTCCCTTAATTCACATGGGGAGAATTATTTTTATTTTCAATTAAAATTTTAGCTTTGTTGTTTGACCCCCTCTCTCTCTCTCTCTCTCTCTCTCTCCCCCCTTTTCTCTTCCCCTTCCCCCCCTCCCCCCCTCTCTCTTCTCCTTTCTTTTTCTTCTCTCTCTCTCCTCTCTCCTCTCCCCCTCTCTTCCCCTCCCCCCTTTTTTCTTCTCTCTCTCTCTCTCCCTATTTTTCCCTCCCTCTTTTATTCCATTCCCCCCATTTTTCCCTTCGTTGCCCAAATTTTTTCTCTCTTTCACACCTCCCTCTCCTCCTATTTTTTTTCTCTTTCCCCCTCTCTCTCCTCTCTCTCTCCCCCTCTCTTCTCTCTCCCCTCTCCTTTTCTCTCTCTCTCTCAAATTTTTTTTCTCTCTCTCTCCTTTTTTATTATCTTTTTTTTTTCTCCTCTTTCCCTTTTTCTTAAACATTGTTTTTGCCCTTCCCCCCCCTTTCATTTCCCCTTTTTTTTCCCTTTTTTTTTTGTCTTTTTCTTGTTATTTCCCCCTTTTCCTGTGTGTGTGGTTTTGTGTGTGTG
Organism: Chionoecetes opilio; assembly: GCA_016584305.1. Taxonomy (NCBI): domain Eukaryota; kingdom Metazoa; phylum Arthropoda; class Malacostraca; order Decapoda; family Majidae; genus Chionoecetes; species Chionoecetes opilio. The sequence goes on from JACEEZ010024593.1 coordinate 401,951, forward strand.
GTGTGTGTGTGTGGGTGTGGGGTTGTGTTGTGTGTGTGTGTGGGTGTGTTTTGTGTGTGTGTGTGTGTGTATGTGTGTGTGTGTGTGTCTAAGTGTTTTGGGGTTTTTTGTGTGTCTAAGTGTGTGTGTGTGTGTGTGTGTGTGTGTGTGTGTGTGGTCTAAGGGGCTTTTGTGTTGTGTGTGTGTGTGTGTGGTGTGTGTGTGGGGTTTTCTAAGTGTGTGTGTGTGGGGTGTGTTGGGGTGTGTGGTTTTGGGGGGTTTTGTGTTTGTTGGGGTGTGTGTGTGTTCTAAGGGGTGTGTGTGTGTGTGTGGTGTGTGTGGTGGGGTTTTTGTGGGTGTGTGTTAAGTGTGTGTGTGTGTGTGTCTAAGGGGGTGTGTGTGTGTGTGTGTGTGTGGTTTGGTTGTTTTTGGGGTGTGTTTTGTGTGTGTGTTTTTGTGGTGTGTGTGTTCTAAATAAAGTGTGGGTTTGTGTGTGTGTGTGTGTGTGGGGTGTGTTGTGTGGTGTTGTGTGTGTGTGTGTGTGTTTTGTGTGGTTGTGTCCCAAGTAGTGTGTTGGGGTGTGTGTTTTGTGTGTGTGTGTGGTGTCTAAAATGTGTGCTTGTTGCGTGTTTGTGTTTTCTAAGTGGGTGTGTGTGTGGGGTGTGTTGGGGGTGTCTAAATGTGTATTTGTGGTGTGTGTGTGTGTGTGTGGTGTGTTTGGTGGGTGTGGTGTGTGTGTGTGTGTGTGGGTGTGGTGTCCTAATGTGGGTGTGTGTGTATCAAGTGTGTGTGTGTGTGTGGGGGGTGCGTTTTTTTTTGTGTGTGTGTGTGTGGTGGTTTTGTGTGTTTTTAAGTTGTGGGGGTTTGGGGTTTTGTGTGGTTTTTAAGTGTGTGGTTTTGTGTGTGTGTGTGGGGTGTGTTTTTGGGGTGTCTAAGTGTTTTGTGTTTTGTGTGTCAAGTGTTTTGTGTGTGTGTGTGTGTGGGGTGTTTTTGTGTGTGTGTGTGTGTGGTGTGTGTGTTTTGTGTGTTTTTTGTGTGTGTGGTGTGGGGTGTGTTTTCTAAGTGTGTGTGTGGTTGGGCCGGGGGTGTGTGGGGTGTGTCTAAGTGTGTGTGTGTGTGTGTGTGTGTTGTGTGTGTTTTGTGTGTGTGTGTGTGGTTTTTCTAATGTGTGTGTGGGTGTGTATGTGTGTTGTGTGTGGTTTTTGTGTTTTGGTGTGTGTGTGTGTTGTGTGTGTGTGTTGTGTGGGGTGTGTGTGTGTCTAAGTGTATGTGTGTGTGTGTGTGTGGGGATGTGTCTAAGTGTGGTGTGTGTTTGTGGGTGCTAAGTGTGTTTTGTGTGTGTGTGTGTGTCTAAATGTGGTGGGTGTGTGTGTGTGTGTGGTTGTGGTGTTTGTTTTGTGTGTGTGTGTGTGGTTTTTGTCTAAGGGGGTGTGTGTGTGTGTGTGTGTGTGTTGTTCCCTGTTTTGTGGGTGTGTTGTGTGTGGTTTTGTGTGTGTGTGTGGGTGTGTTTTAAATGTGTTTGTGTGTGTTTTGGGTGTGTGTGGGGGTATGTGTGTGTGTGTGGGGTGTGTGTGTTTTTTGTGTGTGGTTGGTTTTGTGGTGTGTTTTGTGTGTGTGTCTAAGTGTCTTTTGTGGGTGTTGTGTGTGGGGTTGTGTCTAAATTTTGGTGTTTTTTTTGTTTTGTGTTTTGTGTCTAAGTGTGTGTGTGTGTGTGTGGTGTGTGTTGTGTGTCTAAGTGTGTGTGGGGTTGGGGTGTGTCTAAGTGTGGGGTGTGTTTGGGGTGTCTGTGTGTGTGTGTGGGGTGGGGTGTGGGTGGTGTGGGGTGTCTAAGTGTTGTGTGTTTTGTGGGGTTGTGTGTGTGGGGTGTGTGTGTGTGTGTTTTGTTTGTGTCTTAAATTGGGGGTGGTGGTGTGTGTGTGTGTGTTTTGTTGGGGTTTTTGTTCTAAGGGTGGTATGTTGTGTGTGTCTAAGGGGTGTGTGTGTGTGTGTGTCTAAATGGTGTGTGGGTGTTTTGTGTGTTTGTGTTTGTATGTGGTGTCTAAGTGTTGGGGGTGTGTGTGCTAACGTGTGTGTAATAAGGGAAAAGTAGTAAAAAATTTTCATTATTATTATTATTGTTATTAATTTTTTATTATTTTTGAAATTAAATTTTTATTATTGTTATTATTTTTATTATTTTTATTATTATTAAATTTTTATTATTATTTTTTATTATTATTATTATTATTGCTATTTTTTATTATTATTGTTTTATTATTATTATTATTAATTTTTTTGTTATTATTTTATTATTTTTGCATATTTTATTATTATTAATTTTTATTGCTTTATTTTATTATTTTTATTAATTTTTATTATTTTTATTGGGTTTTTATTATTATTATTGTTATTTTTTATTTTTTATTTTTATTATTTTTTTTTATTATTATATTATTATTATTGTTTTTATTATTATTTTTTTTATTATTATTATTATTATTTTATTTTTATTATTTTATTATTATTATTGTTAAATTTTATTATTATTTTTTTATTGTTAATTTTTTATTATTATTATTATTAGTTTTATTATTATTATATTGTTATATTATTAATATTTTTGTTATTATTATTTTTTTATTATTGGTTTTTATTATTTTTTATTATTATTGTTACTGTTATTATTATTATTATTATTATTATTGTTTTATTATTATTATTATTATTTTGGGTTTTTATTATTATTTTTAT
>JACEEZ010024593.1:414659-467159 GCA_016584305.1 Chionoecetes opilio
TCTAGGAGAGTGCTGATGTGAAGTAATCTGTGGGCTGTCTATGATTTGAGTCAGTTTGTGGGGTTTTTATAATTGCTTTGCGAGTAAATTTATTGAAATCACCACAGGATAAAAAGGATTCTTTCTGAAACTTATTGCTAAAAAATCTTCTATGTTCAAAGATTTCGTAAAGCTTTTGGATGACCAAAGGGACATACAACCTATAATATAGCATTAATTTGCGGCATTGCACAGAATCCAATATCCTCCAAAGCCAAGTGGTCTAAGTGAATCAAAGTTATTAGTTTCATTTCAGTATTTGTTTTTAAATAATACATGCACCAGACACACGTCCCTAATTTACATCTAAAAACCTTAATAGATAAAATTAATATAATGTTTTGGCGTTTTGTGGAAGGAGCCCGGGTTTTCCGTTAACACATAAACACCTATATTCTTCTTCAAATTTAAAGTTTTACTTCATCCCAAGGACTGGATAAAGGATTGGGCATTTAAAGTTCAATGACTAGGGAGTCCTTTTTTGGAGTAGAACTACCGGCAGGAGTCTTCTTCCCAGCCTCTATGTGAGTAATGCCTACCGTTTAAACGACTTATGGACCTAGAGCTGACATGTACCACATTGTAATTATGTCAAATCTGCAAGAGATCGTTTGTGTTAAATTCTCCGCAATTTTTAAATCACTTTCGCCAAGGTTTCATTGGTCTGTGGGGAGAATAGTTTTGGTGTCTTTTTGGATGTAATAATAAATTTCGGGGTAATTGTCAAACCTATTATGTGGGGTATATTAGTTGCCCCAATTTAAATGGCTGACTACGTGTCACCTGGGCCCTTCCCTGGTGGTTGTGGGGGTTGAATTGGGTTATGAGGGCGAAAATTGCGCCGCACGACTTTCCCAGGGTCGGGCAGGTTTCAACCGCCCTATCAGGCCCCACTCAGGCGCTTTTTGCAATCTAAATGAAGACTCAACCTTTTTTCTTTGTTGTAGTGCGGAACCGGGTAAAAAAATGGTTGTTTCTAAACCATTTAACCATATGTGTAGAGGCATGTTGAATAGTAGAAAAGCGATACCAGCTGTTGAGGGAATCCAGGTGAGGTCTTCCTTCCATGTAAACATGTGTCCAATACTGTACCGCCGGCAAGACAGTATTTTTAATAACTGTTATACAGTTTTTGGTTCCAACACAACCCGGAAGAGTGGGAGAGGGAGACGGAGAGACTGAGAGACGGGACGAAAGCCGGAGAGGAAGGAGATTTCGAGAGAGAGAGAAGGAGGAGGAAGAGAGACGAGGATTGAGAGAGGAGAAGAGAGCGGAAGGCCAGAGGAAAAAGAGGGAGAGCGGGAAAAGGAGAGAGGGGACGGAGGCTGAGAGAAAAGGACCGAGAAAAGAGGGGAGAGAAAGCTGAGGAGGATGTCATGGTCCTTTACAGAAGGGGTTGGAAGTCCTCTACAAGGCGCAGGTTCGTTCTTCCCTGGAGTACGCGTGCCTCGGGTGGGGCGGCGCGGCCAACAAGCACCTGGCTCTCCTTGACAAGGTACAGGGTCGCGCGGTGAGGCTCATCAGGGACAGCGGTGCCGGGCAGGAACCACGACGCCACAGCCTCCAGCACCGCCGAGACGTAGCGGGCCTCACCATGATGTACAAGGTGCATCAGCAGCGGGTGCCTCACCTGCACACACTCCGGCAGCCCCTACGGCGGGCCCAGGTTACCACAAGAGCCGTGGCCCTAGCCCCCGCAGAGCTACTACAGCCCCGCTGCCGTACTTGGCACCACCAGCGTCAGTTCGTCTGCGTCTACGTCGGCTGGTGGAATGCTCTCCTTGCCTCGCAGCCACGCCTTGGTGGTACAACTGTTCAAGTGTTCAAGGAACTTGTGAACGCATGACTGCCGAGGTGAAGGCAAGGAGATCACAATTATCAAGAGTTGGGCTTTTAGATAGGGAACACTAACTATATCTCCTTTAGCCTGTAATGTTACAATGTTTATGTAATGCAAATAGTAACATACTCTGTATGATGTTTTGTAACGCAGTATAAATAAGAAATAAAAAAGAGAGAAACAGAAACACACACACACACACACACACACACACACACACACACACACACACACACACACACACACACACACACACACACACACACACACACACACACACACACACACACACACACACACACACACACACACACACACACACACACACACACACACACACACACACACACACACACACACACACACACACATACATACACACACACACACACACACACACACACACACACACACAGGAAAGCATATAACTAGAAGCAAGACAAAAAAAAGAAATGCAAGAGGGGAAAGGCAACTACAATAATAGACGAAGGGAGGAGGAGAAAACACAAGAATAGGAGAGGAGGAGAATAGGAATAAGAATAGGAGGAGAGGGAGATGTGAAAAGAGAAAAGAATTGCAACGAAAAAGTACATAGGGGAATGGAATAAAAAAGGAGATGGAGAGGAAATAGGAAGAGGAGGAAAGAGAGAGAGAGAGAGAGAGAGAGAGAGAGAGAGAGAGAGAGAGAGAGAGAGAGAGAGAGAGAGAGAGAGAGAGAGAGAGAGAGAGATGAGAGAGGAGAGAGATGAGAGAGAGAGGAGAGAGAGAGAGAGAGAGGGAGAGAGAGAGAGAGAGAGAGAGAGAGTACTTTCACCCTCTACATATCCTTCAAACTTCCTTCCCTTTCCTCCTTGCTTCCATTACGGCCAATACCTCCACACTCACTCCTGCTACTCCCAGAAGAGAGAGGGAGTTGTTGTCGAAGCCAGCACAATAACTTCATTTAAAAACAGACTAGACGCGCTCTGTAAAGTAAATGGGTTTTAATATTGCCCTGCGAAGTTATATTATATCGTCCCCCGGATCGATTAGTGTTAGTGGTAGTTGTAGTTAGTATATTTCATATCCTATCATTCTTCACTACTTTCATGCTTTCAAACTTTCATGTTCCTATCTTCTTTAGGGACATGGTATCATTTTCCAACTGTTTTCTTACATGTAGTTGATAGTTAGTAGTATGTAGTTCAGCAGATACCCTCGTTATGGACCAATAGCTAGCCTGGTGTCTGTTCTTCCTATGTATCCCTATGTATTCCTCCTCCTCCTCCTCCTCCTCCTCCTCCTCCTCCTCCTCCTCCTCCTCCACCACCACCTCCACCACCACCATCTATTCCCTCACCCGTTTTCCCAGAACCATCGCTGCTTTTACATCACCCTCGGGCACGAAGTGTATTGCAAAAGTTTCTTCACACCTTTACGTCAGCGACCTCTAACATACACTTGTCTTACCTTTATTGACAGCTTGCCTTGCCTGCCCTCCCTCCCTCCCTTCATCTTCTTCTTTTCCTTCCTTCTCCTCCTCCTCCTCCTCCTCCGCCGCTCTTGTTTTTATGTTTCATCATAAGGAGTGTGAGGAGAGAGGGATGCAAATCAATGAGGAGTAGTTACTGTTGTGTCTGTATTATGAGGGGGTGGTGGTGGTGGTTGCCTCATATGCAGTAGTGGTTATAGACGCAATGTTATATAATATTCTAACTATAAAACGACGACTGGAGCAACAAAAACCAGACTAAGAAACACAGGATGGAAGGAAACTTTTTCTACTGCTTTCTGTCTGACACTAAACGTAACCTGAGAAAGCACTCAAAACCACACCTCAGTTTATTGATTTTGGAGTACCGACCCATACTCAGTCGCCCTCTACGTATACAATGGTTTTATCTATATAGAGGAATCATTGTTAGCCTTTATCTCCCTAATTCTCTCTGCTACACAAATTTACCTCTTCCAACCTCTCCCCTTTTTTCCCTCTTTCTATAAGCCTCCCGTCCTCCTCCTCCTCCACTATCAGCAGAAACTGTTACAGTTGTGTTACGGTGGGCGCTGCTCAGTGATGTCAGAGATAACATCAATGCATGGGTGTATACATAACATGATCTAATAGAGGTAATATTACTTGTATGGATACTGTCGGGTGCTGCCGGGCGTAAACAGCGGGACCTGTATGGGGCAAAGCGCGGTAGCCCTGTGTCTCAGTGAAGGTCGACCTTCACTACCATCCCCTTTTGGGCGCTCCGCCTTGCCGCGGCTCCGTCACGTCTTTTCTCATAATATATATTTACAAACAAAAATGAAAAACTTGTTAATCTTCGAATGTTCGCCTCGTGCTGGTGACCTGCCTGGGGTGGAGGTGACGCTCCTGCTGCTGGGCGCGGTTTCACGAGGGCGACAAGCGCGGCCCGGGGAGTGTGGGAGTGGCGGGTCGCCGGGCCCACACCACCCTCGCGGGAAGGGCGGGGGGCACCTGGTGGCCGCTCGCTGTGGCGCCCCCACGGGACCCCCTGGCCGAGTGTGGCTTCCCCCAGGGTGACAGCTGGCGGGAGGTGCTGCCCTGCTGGTGAGCAGGGAGGAGCGCCTGGCCTGCCTGAAGGGGCAGGTCCTGAAGGCTGAACAGGAACACAACGAGTTTGTGTTCTTGTTTAAGATCGGTGCGTGTATTTGGGGTGGGTGTCCTGATGGCACAGCACACCCTGGCACGGAAACCACCGCCAGGACGGAGGCCCAACAAAGTGGTGCCACAGGGTCAGGTGTGTCTCACCCGAGGCCCCGGCACTGCCGGTGGTACGATATTGCCACGGGAGCGACGGCTTCTTGTTTGCTGTTCCAGGCCAGTGACCGCGACGCCCTCATGACCAGACTGGGTCGCTGTGTCCACACCACTGATGACGGAGGCGTCATGGAAGACGCCACTGCGTCGCAAGGCACTGCTGGCCCTGCCCGCCAAGGGACCCACAAAGAGTGCCCAGCCCCCACCACACTGACGCAGGTCATCCCCGCACTGCTGTGCACCAAACCTCCAACACGGAGTTTCCAGCACCGATGTGGAACCACTTGTTTGTGCCCTGCACCGCTGTGGTGGAACGCCTCCACCACATGATGTGCCCCGCAACCCCTGTGGCGAAACCGCCTCACCCCCCCTTCTTACCACCACCTCTGTGGATCGACCTCATCCACCACTTGATGTATCCTCATCGCTGTAGTGTGACGCCCTCAGCCGCTCGTTAAAACTCCCCTTCTGAGGGACCGCCTCCACCATGCCTCTATTGCGCCGCAGTGGAAGTGAACGCCGCCACCTTTGGGTCTATCGCACCGCGTGGATTAATCGCCTCGTCGTTCGTTTCCGATTTCCGCACCGCAGCAGAGTGCCCGCTTCATCGTTGCTTAGCGTACCTCAGCGGCGTAACCGCGCATCGTTCGTCGATCGTCCCTTAGAGGAGTGATCGCCTCGTGGTTCGTTTATCGTTGACCGCGCCGCAGAGGAGTGATGACCGTCGCCTCTACTTGTTTCTCTCATAATATATTCTTATTGCATTAAATATCGTTTTTATATACAAAGTATCTTTTGATAAATCTCACTATATTGCTCACAACAACTATTTTTTTTTCTAATCCTCTTGAAATCTGCATCTATTAAAGTGTTTATGCTATAGTCACACGTGCTCCTGCGGGGTTCTCCTTCTCCGTCTTTCCTTCAAGGCACATGGCGTTCCCTTCTATATCCTTTCGTCATATTACTAAAGATAGGCGAGGAGGAGCCCTGTTCTATATGCTCTGTCCTGTTCTCCCACATGTAGTTTAGTAGTAGTAGTAAATACATTGCTCAGAAGAAACCCTCGTTTTAGACATATAGTGTGTCCATTGCCCACATGTATATATTATAGTTTATTTGCTCTAGTACTTAAGTTAACTCCCTCATGTTGTTGTTGTTGCTTTTTCCTGTATGCCTCCGGGTGAAAATAAAATTCTTATTATTATTATTATACTATACAGATTTCCCGGTGTCTGTTCTTTCTATGTTATCCTATGTATCCCTCCTCCTCCTCCTCCTCCTCCTCCTCCTCCTATGACACCAAATTAGGCGGTAAAGCATATACTAGAGAAAACTGCGAACTCTTACAACGTGATCTAGACAAACTATCAGATTGGAGTCATAAATGGCTATTAAAATTCAATTCCGATATATGTAAAGTAATGCATATAGGCAACGATAACCTCAAATATAACTATCAAATGCAAAATAAATCGTTAACTGAAGTACAGCAGGAAAAGGATTTAGGTGTCATCATTAGTAATGATCTTAAAACCAGTCTGCATTGCCTAGCTGCCAGTAAAAAGGCGAATATGATGTTGGGCTTCATCAAACGCAACTTTGAACATAAAACTCCGAAAATAATGACACGATTATACACGTCTTTGGTTAGGCCACACTTAGAATATGCCGTTCAAAATTTTGGTCGCCTGTTTCGTAAAAGTTCAAGCCAAATTGGAATCAGTTCAAAGAAGAGCAACCAAACAAATTCCATCTCTGCGAAATTCATCTTATGAAGAGACACTGCGGAAACGTAATATGTTTTCCTTAAAGGATCGTAGAATCCGTGGGGACTTGATAAGAAACCTTTAAGATCGTTAAAGGATTTGATGTCATAAATCAAGAGAACCTATTCGAGCTTTCTCCTCAAGTGACAACAAGAAACAACGGACTAAAACTAAACGGTCAACGTTGCATCACAGATCTCCGTAAAAATTATTTCAATGTTAGAGTTGTTCATTGATGGAACAAATTACCAGCAAATGTTGTCGAAGCTAGCACAATAACTTCATTTAAAAACAGACTTGACGCGTACCGTAAAGTAAATGGGTATTGATATTGACCTGCGAATTCGTATTATAGTCCCCCGGATCGATTAGTGTTAGTGGTAGTTTTAGTTAGCATACTTCATATCCTATCATTCTTCACCACGAAACTTCCATGTTCCTATCTTCATTAGGGACATGGTATCCTTTTCCAACTGTCCTCTTACATGTAGTTGATAGTTAGTAGTATGTAGTACAACAGATACCCTAGTTATGGACCCCAATAGGTCTCCTGGTGACTGTTAATCCTATGCAATCCTATGTAATCCTCCTCCTCCTCCTCCTCCTCCTCCTCCTCCTCCTCCTCTTTTAAATTTAAATCAGGTGGTCCGTGAGCCTACAAGGGATAATAGTATCCTAGATTTAGTTTTCACTACCGACATTGATCTGATTGATTACTGCGATATAGGTGAACATTTGGCAAACAGTGATCACAGCTAATCAGATTTCGGCATAAATTGCAATGTAGACACACAGAAAATCGATATTAGTTTCTCAATTATAATAAAACGGATTCACGAAGATCAGCAAAGATCAGCAGGGGTACTAAGCAGTTGATTGGATTGACCCCCACTAAACGGTAATAACGCGGAAAAACTTGTGTAATTTATTCACAAATTTAAAATCCAATCGGGGGGTTGAAAAACATGTTCCATGGTAAGAAAACGTCTGAATAACATAAACAGACCCATTTGAAGGACTAGAGATTAACAAATCATGGCAGAACGCCGAGGAAAAGTTTACAAGCGATCAAAAGGGACTGCGATTTTGCGAATTCAAGAGTTTAAAAAAAGGCGTTGCAAGGGATAAAAGACTAAAAAGGTNGAAAAAAAAAAAAAAAGAGAGAGGAGAGAAGGAGAGAGGGGGAGAGAGAAGGAGAGAGAAAGAAGAGAGAGAGGGGAGAGAAGGAAAAGAGAGAGAGAGAGAGGAGAGAGAGAGGAGGAGAGACGGAGAGAGAGAGGAGAGGAGGAAGAGGGGAGGACAGGGAGAGGAGAGAAGAAGGAGAGAGAGAGAGAGAGAGAGAGAGAGGAGAGAGGAGAAAAAGGAGGGGAGAGAGAAGAGAGAGAGAGAGAGAGAGGGAGAGGAGAGGAAGAGAGAGAGAGGAGAGAGAAGGAGAGGAGAGAGAGAGAGAGGGGGAGAGAGGAGGAGAGAGAGAAAAAGGGAAGAGAGAGAGAGGGAGAGGAGAGAGAGAAAAAGGGGAGAGAGAGGAGAGAGAGAGAGAGGAGAGAGAGAGAGGAGAGAAAAGAGAGAGGGGGGGAGAGGAGAGAGGGGAAGAGAGAAGAGAGAGAGAGGAGGGAGAGAGAGAAGAGAGAGAGGGGGAAGGGAGAGAGAGGAGGGAGAGAGAGAGAGAGACGGGAGAGAAAGAGAGAAGGAGAGAAAAGGGGAAAAGGGAGAGGAGAGGGAGAGAAGAAAGAGAGAGGGGAAAAGGGAGAGAGAGAGAGAAGAGAGAGAGAGAAGAGAGAGAAGAGAGGAGGAGAGAGAGAGAGAGAGAGAGAGAGAGTTGGTCCAGTAACCACAAACAAAAAGTCCCCGTACTTCTAATGTTTACGGCCAGCCGGCCCCAGCCCTGACGCGGACTATCGTGCCCCTGGGAGCGTGAAAGGCTGCGGCATATGATTGCCACTTAAGCCGAGCCATAATGTTCCCTTATTTCAATAGTTCCGACAATGACAGGGTTTTTTCCCTTTTTCAGGATTTGGCTCAATATAGCCCCTATTTACATCCTTGCCAGTCTGAAGAACTGACTTTTTAAAAATTTGAAAACGGGCCCTCATATTGTATTTTTTAAAATGCCTTACTTTTTTTAGTTTTCACACAAACGATGAAAATTCGTTTTTTTAATATTTGAGTATGCATATTAGTAACATTTTGGGTACTAAAAAAAATTCATTGAAATACAGCACAGCTATAAAAAAAAAAAAAAATGCCAACGTTTCTTTTTTAAAGGGGCATTGTCCCCTTTTCTGAGAGACAACTATGGCACCTGGCGAGAAGTGAGGTGAACGCAAAAAGTGATACCCCAATTTTCGAAATTTTCATTTTTCATATTTATATTTAACAAAAAAAAAACAAAAAGTCTTTAAAATTTTAAAAGTTGTATGTGGAAATTCTAAAAGCCTATGCATAAAAAAGAGATATACAGGAAATTATAACATAAAAAATACAATATATCAGGAATATTTACTTCAATATTTTATTTCGAAAATTTTTCTATTTTGTAATTTTTTCCCAGAGTTTGTTACAATTTTAAAATTCGTTTCCCCAAATTTTAAAGTATCTAGAAATTACTTCATTAGACAGTCGGGAGTTTTTGTGTCATTGTTTGCAAAAATAATGAACTAAAATATTGAAGCATTTGCATTTTACTCTCGTTATTACGTGTTTTCGAGATTGTAATGCCGAAAAAGGGGAAAATGTGCCAGACATAGGGGGCACTATGGGGCAGCAAAGATAACACAGGGAAGGGTTAGAGAAAAAGGTGACAGGGGAGGGAGGGTGAGAGGCCGGGAGTTACAGCGGGGGACTATGGATGAGCATAGTAAAAGAGTATGGTTTTGTAAGACTTTTTTCCCTTTATTAAACAATCTTAAGTTGGGAATTAGATAATCAAAAGTTTCCTATACATATTCCCAAAGTTTGTCTTACTTACAGCAATTTCTCATTTTTTGTGCCAAAACTTCCCCCTGGTATGTTAGTTAATGCATGCGCGTGTCTCGAAGGCAAGTTTTTTCCTAATGTGTTTAGGGAACACCTTTTGATTAGTATTTTACCTGAACGTCGCCTCGGAGGTCACATTTTACTCAGCGTGATTGAAAATTCCAAATTTAAAGTATTCAGGACTCATTAATGTTACCGTATTTGCAATGCTTTCCAGGTTTGCAAGCGAGAATGACTGAGGTATTAAAATCTCCAGAGTTTAAACGCAGCTTTTCCCTTTGGGTAACTTTTAATAGTCATCTTGTTTTAAAATAGAATAAAAAAAAAAAGAGAAATGGGGGGGGGGGGATCAGTAGAGGATACTACCGCCCGAAATTTTAAACAAAATACGTAAATATGCACTCAGATGAGCGCTACCTCCGGCCGAAATTAAATTGGTTGCATGGCAACAGTTTTCAATAGATTTCATCCCAAAAATTAAAACAGTTCTTCCTTATACCAAAAGATTTTGGTTTTAAACCCAGTTTGGGCCAAATTTATTCGCAACTTTTTGAGAAATGTTACACTAACAGACGACGACAGGGCAGGGGGGGGGGGCAGACAGGACAGACAGACAGACGATCGGGGTAAAAAAAAACCTCTCCAACTTCGTTGGGCGGAGGTAATGGTTATTAAAGTCTCCCAAACGAAAAATTGAAACTTTCATTTGTTTAACATATATAGTTTCCTTATTTTCTTATGTTCTTATTTTCTTATAACAAAATCTATTTTTAATTATACAAGTTTCAATGTAATAAATCCCCGAAGTCAATTCGAAAAAAAAGGGGAACCTTTTTTAATAATATGTCGCCAAAAAACCCAAAAAATTATTAATCTATTTTTTAAAACCCCTTCGTTAGTGTTGAAAAAAACCCGTCTTGTAAATTTTAAAAATTTCTTGACAAAAGGGTAAAAAATTAATGTCTCGTTAAATTAAGATCCCGGGAAAAATTGAAATCACAATTTTTAAATTTACTGTTAATTCTTTACTAATATCCCCCACATTTCGGAAAAATTTTAAATGTCATCAGCGTCGACAGGTTGGTTGGTGGTGTGTAAATGAGAGAAAAGTTTTAAATTTTTGCGTGAAGGAGGGGAGGAGGAGGAGGAGGAGGAGGAGGAGGAAGAGGGGAGGGGGGAGGAGGAGGAGGGGGTTTTTTTTTTTAAACCCAAAGGGGGGGTTTTAAAAAAAAATAGGAAAAAACCGACACCAGGAGCCCTATTGGCCCAATGACGAGGGTATCTGTTTGAACTACATATACAACTATCAATACTTGTAAAAAAAAAAAAAAAAAGGTTGGGGAAAAGGGAAAACCTTTCCCTTTAAAAAGAAGTTTGGGAAACAGGGAAAATTTTCTTTTAAGTGGCAGAAAAAAATGGGGATGAAACTTTAAAAACCCTAAAACTACCCCCTACCCACTAAAAACTAATCGAAAAGGGGGACTAGATATAAAATTCCCCACATCAATACCCAGTTATTTTACAGGGGCGCGCCCAAGTCTGTTTTTAAATGTATTTATTGTCCCTGGCTCCGACAAAAAATTTGCTCGGAAAATTTTTCCCATCGATAAAACGATTTTAAAATTAAAAATAATTTTTTACGGGGGTTTAGGTGAGAAAAAGTTCCCGTTTAGTTTTAAACCTTTATTTTTGTTGTCATTGATTTGGAAAGTCAAATTTGGGTTTCCCTTTAAATTAATGACATCAAATTTTTTAGGATTTTAAAGGTTTCTATCAAGCCCCAGGGAAATTTTTCGACCCTTTTAAGGAAAAAACATATTAATTTTCCCGAAATTTCTCTTCATAAGAAAATTTCCCCAGAGAGGGGAATTTTTGTTTGGTTGCTTTTTCCTTGCACTGTTTCCCAAAATTTGGCTTGATTTTTTACGAAACGGGGGCGACCAAAAATTGAGGGGCATTTTCCAAGTAGGGCCAAAACAAGGCCCGTGAAATTTTGTGTCTTTTAACTTTGGGAAATTTTTTATTTTTCAAAGTTGCTTTTAATAAAGCCCAACATAATATATCCCTTTTTCCCTGGCGGGCTGGGCAATGCGGACTGGTTTTCAGATCTTTAAATGATGATGACCCCCTAAATCCTTTTTCCCTCGGTACTTCGGGTTAAGATTTATTTTGCATTTGTTTTAGTATTTTTGGATTTTACTTTCCCTTTAAAATGCATATTTTAATATATCGGAATTAAATTTTTAATACCCTTTTATCAACCCAAATCGATAGTTGTCGAGATCACTTTGTATGAGTTCGCAGTTTTTATTTATATGTTTTACCCAAAATTTTGGTTCATCGGGAAAATTTTTCGATTTTTTATATAAAAGTCCCCCAGCCCAGATCGTTGAATATTCAGAAAAAAGGTAGGCCCCAAAGACCGACCCCTGAGGCCCCCCCAACTAGAAACCCTTAAACCCAAATTTAAGATGCCTCCCCCATTTTTCCCCCCCGGGTTGTTTACGATTTAAAAACCAACGAAAAACCAAAACAAAATTCCCTTCCAAAACCCCCTGTGCCCTTAGTTTGGGGTCAACAGTCGCTTAGGGGAACTGTATCGAAGGCTTTTAAAAAATCAAGGTATATTAAACCCGGGGGGGAAATTTTAGCGTCCCATTTTGAATAAAGGGAAAAAAAAAAAAACGAGTAGGTTTTTTAAGCAGGATCTTTTTTTTCGAAACCCATGCTGGGATTTTGTATTGAGTTATTTTCACGAAAAAAGGACACTTTTTTTATCCGCAATTTTTTTTTTCTAAAAATGGGTTAAAAATTTCAAAAGAGTTGGGAAAAATTTCCCCCCGATAATTATTTGTAGGTTTTACTCTTTTTTTGAATCCCGGTGTCACATTAGCAAATTTTCCAAAATCCTGGGAAACATTTTGTCCAATTAGCGTTTTATTGGGGAATAATCTTTAATGGGAGCAAAAGTTGACGGGAAACATTTCGGAAGTAAAATCGGGGGGGAAATTTCTTTCCACCCCCAGGGTTTTTGCGGGGGTCGATTTTCCCTGCAAATCTTTGATTTTTCCCTTTAAATTTTATCTCCCCTTTTTCCCAACGATCAATTTCGGTCCCGCAACTTTGGTTACTGGTTCTGGTAATGGAGCTTGTCTTCTTTTTAATTTAAATACCGCATAAAATTATTCATTGATAGAATCCCCAATGCCCCTTTTTATAAATTTACCAAGATTTTTATTTTATTTTGGTCAGGGCCCAAAAACTTTTTTTGGGCCGTTTTTTTACTTCAAAACGTTTTGGGAAAAAACCCTTTTGGGGTTTTGATTTGGTTCCTTTCCCAATTTTTTCTTTTTACTCGCGCTTTTTAGTCTTTATTAACCCTTTGCCAACCCGACTTTTTTACGTCATTGTATTCTCAGAATCACAGCTCAAAATTTGATGCTTGAAAACTTTATACGCCGTTGTTACTCCCAAAAAGTTTTGTTGAATTCTTTAAAGTCACCAAAAGGGTTTTGTTTATGTTTTTTGGGGACTTTTCCTTATCAGGGGGAAACCCTGTTTTTCAACCATCGATTGGAGTTTTTTTGTGAAAAATTACACATTTTTTCGGCTTTAAAACCGTTTAGTAGGTCAACCCAATCAACTTCGTTAGTACCCTGCGGGTCTTCTTTGAAATTCGCTATTTTAAAAATTGGGAAAATAACCGTTTTTTGAGTCTACTTTTGAAAAATTTAGGCCGCATCTGTTTAAACCTGTGATCACTTTCCCAAAAATTTTTCACCTATATCGCAGTAATCAGGAGGAGGAGGAGGAGGAGGAGGAGGAGGGGGAAAGGAGGAGGGGGAGGGGAGGAGGAGGAGGGGAGGTTACACGGTTTTTTTTACAAGGAATAACAGACCCAGGAGACTTTTGGTCCATAACGAGGGTATTGCTGCCACTACATATACTAACTTCAAACTACTTTTATGAAAAAAAGTTGGAAAAAAGATTTCCAAAGTCCCCAAAGAGGCTAGGAACATGGAAGTTTCTTTGTGTAGGATGAAGGTATGAAAAATACTAACTACAACTACCACTAAAAAAATAAAAATAAACGGGTAAAGGGGGACTAGATATGAATTCGCACTATCAATACCCATTTCTTTTCAGTGCGGTTTAAGTTGTTTTTAAATGTAGTTTTTGTGCTGGCCCGACAACATTTTCTGGTTTAAATTGGTTTCCCTCGATCAACGACTCTAAAATTGAAATTTAAATTTTTTTCGGAGATCGGGGATTTCAACGTTGACCCTTTTTTTTTTAAAAACCCTTATTTTTTTGGGTTTTCAATCGAGTTTTAAAGCTTTGAAAAAAGGTTTTCTTGATTAATGGGCATAAAAACCTTTTTGGATCTAAAGGTTTCTAAACAAGTCCCCACGGATTTTTCGAAATTTTAAAGGGAAAAAATATTTAAATTTCCGCAATCTTCTTTATAAAGATGAATTTTGCCCGAGATGGAAAATTTTTTGGGGTTTCTTTTTTTTGCACGGGTTCCAATTTTGGTTGATCTTTTTCGAAAACAGGGCGAACCCGAATTGGGAAAGGCATATTCCAAATGCGGCCAACCAAGGACGTGTTTTAATTGTGTATTTCTTTCGGAGTTTTTTTGTTTAAAGTTACGTTTAATGAAGCCTAACATCATATTTTCCTTTTTATGGCAGGGTAGACAAGCGGAATGGTTTTTTAAAAATCATTTCTGATGATGAACCAAAACCTTTTTTTTTCTTTACTTTAGGGGAAACGGATTTTTTTTTTGGGATCTGATAGTTATTTTGAGGTTTTTCGTTGCCTTATGCATTTCTTTTCATATATCGGAATTGGAAATTTTAAAAAGCCATTTATCCCCTCCAAACTGATGTTTGTCCCAGATTTACTTTTTTGAGTTCGCAGTTTTTTCTAGTAATGCTTTTAACCCCCTAATTTGGGGGGTCATCTTTAAAAAATTTTGATATTTTAGATACAAGTCCCCCCAGCCCCGATCGTTGATATATATCGAAAAAGAGTAGGGCCCCAAAACCCAGCCCTGAGGCAACCCCCCTAGTAACATCAACCAATCAGATGCCTCGCCATTTATTTTTAACCCCTTTTTACGATTTGAAAGCCAATCGCCAAAACCATGAAAAAATAAATTTCTTCCTAAGCCTGTGCCCTTAGCTTTGGTTTAAAAGTTTGCCCTTTTGGGGAAAATGTATCGAAGGGGTTTCTGAAAAACAAGTTATATTACATCCGAGGGGAAATTTTTGCGTTCCCCCGTTTGAATAAAGACATTAAAAAAATCGAGAAGGGTTTTTAAACAGGATCTTTTATTTTTGAAATCCCCGCTGGGAATTTTGTATTTAGTTATTTCCCAGAAAAGACACTATTTTATCCCGCCAAAAATTTTCTCAAAAGTTTAACAATCCCAGACGTTTGGGCAATTTGGGGGAAATTTCTTGCTAGGCTCTTACGCCCTTTCTTTAATATCGGTTTCACATTTGCTAATTTCCACATACTAGGGAACATTTTTTTCCATTAGCGATTTTTTGAGAATAATCTTTAATGGGGGAAACGAAAGTTGACTGTGACATTCGCGAAGTAACGCGGCGAAATTTGTCCACCCCCCAGGATTTTGCTGGGTTTTGGTTTTGCAAATAATTTGAATTTTTTCTATGTTTTCTCCCATTTCCAAAACTATCACTTTGAAATCCCGCATACATGGGGACTGGTTTGGTAATGGAGCTTTTGTTTCTTTAATAAATTTCCCCAATTTAAAATATTCATTGAGTACGAAATTTCCCCCGGGCCCCCATTATCATTTACCAAAATGTTTTTCTTACTTTTATTTGGCCCCAAAACTTGTTTTGACCCTTTTTCTTACTTCGAAAAAGTATTTAAAGAAACCCTTTTTGGGTTTTATTTGGACCTTTCCCAATTTTTTTTTCATACTCGCGCTTTTTGTCTTTATTAAACCTTGCAAAAGAAAGTTTTAAGTCCCTTATTCTCGAGAATCGCAGTCCGCAATTTTATCGCTTGTTTAAAATTTTTTACGTTTGCGTTTACTGCCAATGATTTTTTTGAATCTCATTAGATCCAACTGGGTTTGTTTATGTTATTTAGGGCGTTTTTTATAAAGGGGAAAATGTTTTTCAACCACCCATTAAAAGTTTATTTGTGAAAAAATTACACATGTTTTTCGGCGTTTTTTAAACCCTTTTGTAGGTAAAACCCAAACAAATTCGCCTTAGTACCCTGCTGATCTTCGTGAAATCTGCCCTTTTTTATAATTTTGGGAAATAAAAACCCATTTTTTGTGATGTTAAAATTTCAATTTTTGCCGAAAACTGTTAAAACCCGTGATCACTGTTTGCCAAATGTTCCCCCTATATCGCAGCAATCAATCAGATCAGTGCGGTATTTTAAAAAATGAATCTAGGATACTTTTTTCCCCTTTTAGGGTCACGGACCACCGATTTAAACTATACTTCGTTTTTGAGGGGGAGGGGAGGAGGAGGAGGAGGAGGCAGGAATGTAATGAGGATTTGAATGCGGCGGAAATGAAAAGGATTTAAAAAAAAAGGAAGAAATGGGAGACAAAAAGACCCCTTTCTAGGAGGGAACAGGAAAGTAGCAGGGGGAAAAAAGGGGGAAAAAGGCGGAAGAGAGGTCTGATAAGCGTCTAGGGGGCTCTTGAGGGGAAAAGGGATAAGGTAACGAACTCCCTGGGGCCTTTTAGAGAGGCGGCATTAAAATCCATTAAACCAAAGGGAAAAGTCTTTAGATCACCGGTTTCTGGCCCGGTAGCTTCATCTATTGTTTCACCGAATACGAGAGAGAGAGAAGAGAGAGGGGAGAAAGGAGAGGGGAGGGGAGAGAGAGGGGAGAGGAAAAGGGGAGAGAGAGAGAGAGGGGTTTGGACAGATAAAAGAGAGGGGAGAGAGAGAGAAGAGAGAGAAGGGGGAGAGAGGGAAGGGGGACGAGAGAAGAGAGAGATGGAGAGAGGGGAAGGAAAGGAGAGGAGAGAGGGAGAGGGAGAGAGGGGAGAGAGAAAAATAACAAGGCCTTCTAAACCCCAATAAACTGATATCTAGAAACCAAACCGACTTTAACAGAGAGGGGAAAAACTAACGGATTTCTATGACGACACTCATTTACCCTTTACGACAGACCAGGGGGATAGTTATGACATGCCGTCCCGTACGGGTGAAAACGGCCTTAGAAGACGGCCAAGCAACTGCATTTTAAAATTAACCTGGAAAGTAACGTCAAGTAAAAACACCTAAAGGCGGGGAAAGGTTGTATCACATTTGTGACTCGGATTAAATTTTTGATTACGGACGCCTGAAAAATTACTATTTCGGGGGGGGGAAAAGGGGAGAAAAGGGGGAATGAGAGAGGAAGAGAGGAGAAGAAGAGAAGAGAGGAGAGAGAGAGGAGAGAGAAGAGAGAGAGAGAAGGAGGAAGAGAGAGAAGAGAGAGGAAGAGAGGAGAGAAGAGGAAGAAGAGAGAGACAGAACAGAAAAAAGAAGAAGAGACATACAGAAGAGAGAGAAAAGGGAAAAAGAGATAGAGAGGTTAAAAAAAACGGGAAATTGTGAGGAAAAGGGGAAACGAGGCGTTAGAAAAAAAAAAGGGTTGAGGACAGTAAAATAAATAAAAAAAGTGGTAATTGCTGCAAGAAGAAAGGGAGAAAAAAATATATGAAAAGGAGAAAAATTGGATAAGACACAAGGTACAAGACTATTAAAGGTAGATTAAGCCTTACCTTTTCCTACTTATATATTTTGCTTTATGGTGGGGAAGGGTGTTGGGCTGATACAATAAAGAGAAATTTACCAACGAATGAATTAATGCCTATTATAATATCTGTAGGTGACTCAGGGGAAAGAAAGGCCAGAAGATAATTAAATGGTATGAACAAAAACTCGCAAGTCAATTAAGTTACGAAGGAAAGGCGATACACAAGCCCTTGAAAGGTTTATTGCGGGAAGTTTGGAAAAATATATAATTAAGGCAGAAAAATCCATCATTAGAGACAAATTGGTGAGAGAGAGAGAGAGAGAGAGAGAGAGAGAGAGAGAGAGAGAGAGAGAGAGAGAGAGAGAGAGAGAGAGAGAGAGAGAGAGAGAGAGAGAGAGTTTTATAATACGGTGTTATGTGTACAAAGCCATTCCGATTGTCTTTTTAAGCATCATACTTATTACGGGTAAATTCTGGTAGTAATAATGATAATGATATGATAATGATAGAAATGGTTATTTTGATAATAATAATAATATTAGTAATAACAATAAAAATAATAATGATAATGATAGTCAATAATAACAAGGACAAAAATAATAATGATAATGATAATGATAATAATAATAATAATATTAACATTAATAACAATAATAATAATAACATAATAATATCGCATAAAAGTCTCTTTAAAAGTTGCTTTCTATAATGCACTGAATGACCGTCTTAGCAAAGGCTCCGCCATTTCTGTCTTAATTTCAACCAAACTTTCAGGAAATGTTAAGGTCATCCAGTGGCGGAACTGCGGGGGGGTCTGGGGGGGCACGTGGCCCCCCATTTTAGGGTGGTGGCCCCCCCCCCCCCCATTTCTACACCCTTTGTTCCGCCAGTGGTCGTGCCTCGCCGTGACGCCTTGTTACAGGTACACAACGGGATCATTACTCGTTAATTAAGCGTCAGAATTCTTGTTACTAACGCGAAGGGTTGGTGGTTGCAGTTATACGCCACATCTCAAATCCTTCACTTTCTTTTTGTGATAAGTAAGTCCACTTCATAGCCAACAACCAAACCAAATTAGTTTCCTATTGCAACATTTTCTTTAATGAATAAGTTTATGGCTGGACTATACAGTATATAGGAAGTCAGGCATATGTGGGTAACTTCCTATTTACTGAGTCATATTCATTTTTTTTATACCGCCTAAATATTTCAAACTGTAAGTAAGAGACGCCGTCATCGAGGAGGGAAGGGGAGAGAGGGGAGGAGGCGGAGGATTGGGGGGTTAAGCCTCAAGAAACGAGAGAGAGGAGGGGTTATGGCATCAAGAAAGTCACTCACGCAGTAACCTCATAGCCTTTCCTTCATCATATCGTGGTTCTCCATATACCGTACAAAGTGCCGTGAACAAACATAAATAACCTCACTCAGTCTTAAACACACGATGAATGAAAGAAATACCACAAGGAAAACATGACGACACACAAGATGGCTGGCTACTCACGGCAAGCAGCTCAGTGGGCCTCCTGCACCTTGCTTCCGGCCTGCTTCCTGCCTTCACCCGGCCTGCCCGAAGCTTGCAGGCAGCCATGGTAGCTTAGCACACCACAACACAAACGGTAACGCTATAGTTTGATACGCTAATCCATTAAATGCTTTACACAACAAACAAATAAGAGTAAACGGCAGACCGCTCGTCCTGCACACCGTCGCCGCCACCACCACTGCCGCCGCCAAGCCTCCAGCCTCCGCCTCCCTCCCGCTGAAGTTCACGAGGCAAGTACCAAACGACTCGCAAAGCCTCGACACTTTAGCTTCATTTCACAGTTTTCTCCTTGATTCTTGTACTGTGACTTGCTTAACTTGTGTCTATCGTGAGCTTTAAGGTTATATTTGATGACAGTAAACGTGCCAGATATATGTATACCTTGTTTGTTGCAATAATTATGATCACAATCACTTCACTAATTAACTGCTTCAATTGTTTCGAAGTGTCTCTGAGATGTATGAGAGAGAGAGAGAGAGAGAGAGAGAGAGAGAGAGAGAGAGAGAGAGAGAGAGAGAGAGAGAGAGAGAGAGAGAGAGAGAGAGAGAGAGAGAGAGAGAGAGAGATTATAAACACGGTGTTACGTGTACAAAGTCATTCAGATTGTCTTTCAGAGCATCATACTTATTTCGAGTAACTTGAAACTTCTGCTAGTATCATACAACAGAGGCAAGGAGGGCTAGTTAACGATACGCGGATCACGATATCCTCCCCTCCCTTCCCCCCAACCCAATTAATATACTGTAAACATAAACAACCGTAACAATTACAAAAACAATTCGTAAGTCTTAAGTTTTCCCTCAAAAAGAGAGACAAATAACTTCAGAATATACTAGACAATAATTTGTTCACCTACGGTAGGTAAAACACCTTGATTATATCTACAGATAAGATCAAAAGGCTGCCCTAATCTACCATAGTTGCCCATATAGACATAGAAAATAAGCAATAATACTTCTCATAGAAAACGAGTCTCGATGGTAGACTTCAAAAACTATCAACTGCTGGCACTTATCTGGTGTTCCGTTATCAATCGACCACACATTTAACCTGACATCATGCACATTGTTATCTAAACATTGATAAGTATGTATATAACACTAGATATAATACAATACAGTACGTGACCTACATATAAATACAACATGCAAATTACTTATACTGTTATCTATAATAATATAAGCGAAAGTGTGTCTGTCTGTCTGTCTGTGTGTGTGTGTGTGTGTGTGTGTGTGTGGTATAGGTTCCGCCCCCCGGGGCGCAATCACCTCATATGGCACATTTTTGGAACCGGGTTGACCAGGGGAAGGTCATAATCCCACTTATGAGATGATTCGATAACTTTTTTTTTTTTTTTTTTTAGCAGCCTATTAGCGATAATTGTGAAAAAAAAGTGGGTTGCGAGAATTGAGGAAACCTTGATGTAGGGTGATGGGTAATGGGTGAGTGAATGGGTGGGGTGATGGGTAATGGGTGTGGGGTGATGGGTGAGTGAATGGGTGGGGGGTGATGGGTTGGGGGTGAGGGGTGATGGGTGAGGGAATAGGTGGGGGGTGATGGGTAAGGGTAAATATAGCGAAAGTGTGTCTGTCTGTCTGTGTGTGTGTGTGTGTGTGGTGTGTGTGGTGGTGTGTGTGTGTGTCTGGTATAGGTTCCGCCCCCCGTGGCGCAATCACCTCATAGGGCACATTTTTGGAACCGGGTTGACCGGGGGAAGGTTTTAAGCCCAATTATGAGATGATCCGATCATTTTTTTTTTTTTTTTTAGCAGCCTATTAGCGATAATTGTGAAAAAAAAGTGGGTTGCGAGAATTAGAGAGAACTGCAACTCGAGAAATGCCAGTGGTCGCTGGCAATTTTAACTCAAAGGTTGGTCTACTGTGTTTTGGCTCCACGACTAATATTTTTCATAAATTAATTTCGCGATAAATATTGTTTGCACCGCATCTGAATACAAAAAAATTATAGTTCTTCTGTTGTTCTACTAATTATATGGATGACATGCATTACGATGGAACGTTCTATAATAGCAATTTAATGCAAATTACTCGCCTCGAGTAGCAAAGCTTAATAGATTTTTACATGTATATTGTGGCATGTAAATTTGGGCGATGTTCACACTGTTTTCTAAGACAGTACTGCTGCGTCTGGCAAACGCTTGTCAAAATACAATAAGCAATGCCTTGGAAAAAAGAAGAATAAAGAATGCCGAAATCGGCTTGTTGCTGCGACAATGTAGGTTATAATTGTGGAGGCGACGTGCCGCGGCGGGGAGTGGTGGGCGGGGAGATTGTGGCGGGGAGATTGAATCAAAACATTGCCACTTCACGCGTCGACTCATTGCACTTCTAGGCTTTCTATCTGATTATACACAATAATAACAGGAAAATATGACTGCCTAGGTATAGATAACTTCTAAACATTCGTTATTGACTATATAATATCATAGAGTAGCATTTACCTCGCCTCCTCAACTATAACCTACTTGGTTATTTGGTTATATACAATGTTTTACAGAATCAGGCTTCTATACAATATACATATAGAAGAAAATCGTTCTTAATATTATACTTGTGTGTTTTAAGTACAGTGGAATAAGCCCATATTTTTCTTTCAAGTTGACCAACTTTTCACCAAATTGTGAGTTAAAACTACCAGCGACCACTGGCATTTCGGAGTTGCAGTTCTCTCTAATTGAGGAAACCTTGATGTAGGGTGATGGGTAATGGGTGAGTGAATGGGTGGGGTGATGGGTAATGGGTGTGGGGTGATGGGTGAGTGAATGGGTGGGGGGTGATGGGTGATGGGTGAGGGAATAGGTGGGGGGTGATGGGTAATGGTAAATATAAGCGAAAGTGTCTGTCTGTCTGTCTGTCTGTCTGTCTGTGTGTGTGTGTGTGTGTGTATGTGTGTCTGGTAAAGGTTCCGCCCCCCGTGGCGCAATCACCTCATATGGCACATTTTTGGAACCGGGTTGACCAGGGGAAGGTTTTAAGCCCAATTATGAGATGATCCGATCACTTTTTTTTTTTTTTTAGCAGCCTATTAGCGATAATTGTGAAAAAAAAGTGGGTTGCGAGAATTGAGGAAACCTTGATGTAGGGTGATGGGTAATGGGTGAGTGAATGGGTGGGGTGATGGGTAATGGGTGTGGGGTGATGGGTGAGTGAATGGGTGGGGGGTGATGGGTGATGGGTGAGGGAATAGGTGGGGGGTGATGGGTAATGGTAAATATAAGCGAAAGTGTGGCTGTCTGTCTGTCTGTCTGTGTGTGTGTGTGTGTGTATGTGTGTGTGTCTGGTATAGGTTCCGCCCCCCGTGGCGCAATCACCTCATATGGCACATTTTTGGAACCGGGTTGACCAGGGAAGGTTTTAAGCCCAATTATGAGATGATCCGATCACTTTTTTTTTTTTTTTAGCAGCCTATTAGCGATAATTGTGAAAAAAAAGTGGATTGCGAGAATTGAGGAAACCTTGATGTAGGGTGATGGGTAATGGGTGAGTGAATGGGTGGGGTGATGGGTAATGGGTGTGGGGTGATGGGTGAGTGAATGGGTGGGGGGTGATGGGTTGGGGGTGATGGGTGATGGGTGAGGGAATAGGTGGGGGGTGATGGGTAATGGGTGAGTGAATGGGTGTGTGGTGATGGGTAATGGGTGAGTGAATGGGTGGGGGGTGATGGGTAATGGGTGAGTGAATGGGTGGGGGGGTGATGGGTAATGGGTGAGTGAATGGGTGGGGGTAATACATACATTTCTACATCCATGATTTCAGGAAAGTTAGAAGGGGCTATCTAGAGAGTCCGTGTTTGGTGGGCCGAAGGCCCACCACCAATAGCCCTCCGCAGGAGCTAGCCAAAAAGTCCGCCCGGAGGGCGGCTTTGCGGCTAGTACACAAATATAGTACTGCTACTACTGCTACTGATAAAAATAATACAACAACAAAACATAATAGATTGGCTCCCTCCACCACAACCACAACAGCAGCAGTAGGTGGAGGAGGCAGTGAGTGCTGGCACACAAGGCATCACCATCACACAAGCCACACTGTCCCTTCACACGGCCATGTAATCACACGTTAATGATGGGACAAGTGGCGGAGGGTTAATATATAGAGCAGCGGTTCTTAACCTGGGGGGTGCGTCCCCTTAAGGGGGCTTAGGTAAATACCTAGGGGGGCGTGAGCCAAGAGAGATAAAGGAAGAACTGTCAAGTGTTTAACTTGAAGCTCGGCCTTCGCTTGAGCATGAAGCTCGCTCGCAAGGGTGAGCGGAGATCGAAGAACGTCGCTACAGAAAAGAAAGTGGGGCTGAAAAACTCTGCGGTAACATTTTGCTGCGTTTCACTAACTCGGTAGACTCTTCTGCAATATTTTTTTAATATTATTATTACTATTATTATTGTTATTATTTTCATTATTGTGAGGGTCCGAGGAACGAGGAATAGCTGGGTAAATGCAAGGTATTAATGAACATTTATGTGCGCAATAAATGGTAAAAACACGCATTTTTTCAGTTTTTCTTTTCTGATTCAGGAATTTTTTTATATATCTTAGTTGAAGAAGTGAAAGGGGGGGAGGGGCATGGAGGCAAGGACCACCTACTAAAGGGCCCGTGGTGGCTAAAAGGTTAAGAAACACTGATACAGACCGTGAATGTACCATGTAACTTTTTTTTTTTTTTTTTTTTTTTTTACATCACAGGGAACTGGCAAAGGGCACAACAAAAATAGGTAACACAAAGCCCGCTTAGTTGCCAGTCCCTATAAAGAAAACAGTAAGAGAATAAAATAAAAACAAAGGGGTAGGCAAATTTAGTTCGGGAGGTGTCTTGTTACTCTTCTTTTGAAAAGATTTAAGTCATAGGAAAGTGGAAAAATAGAAACAGGAAGAGAGTTCCAGAGTTTACCAGTGAAAGGAATGAAAGTGTAAATATACTGATTAACTCTTGCAATAGGAAGATGGACAGAATAGGGATGGGAATGAGTAGAAAGTCTTGTGCAGCGAGGCCGCGGGAGTGGGGGAGGCATGCAGTTAGCAAGTTCAGAAGAGCAGTGAGCATGAAAATAAAGATAGAAGAGAGCAAGAGAAGCAACATTGTGGCGGTGATTTAAAGATTGAAGACAGTCAGTCAGAGGAGAGGAGTTGATGAGACGAAAAGCTTTTGACTCAACCCTGTTTAGGAGAGCTGTATGAGTGGATCCTCCCCAAACATGTGAGACATACTCCATACATGGGCGGATAAGGCCCCTGTAGAGAGCAAGCAATTGGGAGGGAGAAAAAAAAGGACACAGACGCCACAGCACACCTAAATTCTTAGAAGCTGTTTTAGCAAGAGATGAGATGTGAGATTTCCAGTTCAGATTTTTAGTAAAGGATAGTCCTAGAATGTTCATTGTAGAAGAAGGAGACAGTTGAGTGTCATTGAAGAAGAGGGGATAGTTATCTGGTAGGTTTTGTCGAGTAGATAGATGAAGAAACTGGGTTTTTGAGGCATTGAACAAAACAAGGTTTGCTTTGCCCCAATCAGAAATAATAGAAAGATCAGAAGTTAGGCGCTCGGTGGCATCTCTCCGTGAATCACTTAGTTCCTGTTGAGTTGGACGTCTAATAAACAACGTTGAAAAATGCAGGGTAGAATCATCAGCGTAGGAGGGGATAGGGCTTTGAGTTAGACTTAGAAGATCATTAATAAATAATAGAAAGAGAGTGGGTGATAGGACAGAACCCTGGGGAACACCACTATTGATAGATTTAAGAGAAGAACAATGTCCGTCTACAGTAGCTGCAATAGAATGGTTTGAAAGGAAACTTAAAATGAAGGTACAGAGAGAAGAATAGAAACCGAATGAGGGTAGTTTGGAAATTAAAGATTTGTGCCAGACTCTATCAAAAGCTTTTGATATGTCAAGGGCAACAGCAAAAGTTTCACCGAAACCCCTATAGGAGGATGACCAAGATTCAGTTAGGAAAGCTAGAAGATCGGCAGTAGATCGCCCTTTACGGAAACCGTACTGACGATCAGATAGAAGATTGTGAGCAGATAGATGCTTAAGAATCTTCTTATTAAGTATAGATTCAAAAACTTTAGAAAGGCAGGAAGTCAAAGCTATAGGACGGTAGTTTGAAGGATTAGAACGGTCACCCTTCTTAGGAACAGGCTGGATGTGAGCAAACTTCCAGCAAGAAGGAAAGGTGGAAGTAGATAGACATAGACGGAAAAGTTTGACCAGGCAAGGTGCAAGCACAGAAGCACAGTTTTTGAGAACAATAGGAGGGACTCCGTCAGGACCGTAAGCCTTCCGAGGATCTAGGCCAGAAAGGGCAACGAAAACATCATTCCGTAATGTATTACGGAATGTAATCATCTTACATTAACTGATGTAAAATGCCAAAAAGTTTAACCAATACACGGCGCAGCGAGGAGCGGAAAGCTATGTGTATGTTTCATGTTGTGCAAAGTTTTTTAGTTGCATGTAAGTGAAAGAGACATTGGCAGTGTTGATAATAGCCTAGAATGGCGTTGGAAAAACATGATTTTGTACTACTAGAGAACAACTTCCAATGTTTTCTAATATTTTGTGAAGAAAATGTGTTGAACGTCTACAAAGTATTTAAATCTAACCATAAATTATACTATTATCATCAAACTTGTAGTATTCCACAGTGTGTTAGCGTGGCGTGGAGGGACAGCGTTCCTTTTTTTGTTACCTCTTTTTTTTTGCCCTTAGCCAGTCCTTTGTGATGTGAAGAAGAAAAAAGAAAAAAAATCCACTAGACCTGGCGAATGTTGTATAAGTTTGGGCACTCGAGGGTAAAACATATACTCACGCCCTAGGTAACCCGTGTACTCACGCCCGAGGTAACCCGTGTACTCACGCCCGAGGTAACCCGTGTACTCACGCCCGAGGTAACCCGTGTACTCACGCCCGAGGTAACCCGTGTACTCACGCCCGAGGTAACCCGTGTACTCACGCCGTCACTGCCGCCGCCCTGTCCCGTCCTTGGATTGCCTTCATTATCTGTAAGGGAAAAAATACTGACTATTAAAAATTCCTGCTTGTCCTGGAGGCAAACTAAACCACATCTACACGCGAATGTTGCCAAAAGCCCTGCGTCCTGCTTCAATTCTTGATGTAATGCTTCGCTAATGAGGAATGAAAGGAGGCAAGAGGATGCAAATATAAACTTATATTTTCCTTGGAATTTCTAGTGATTTTTCTAGTGATTTTTCCAGTGATTCTACACGACAAAACTTTTCGTAAACATAATTTGCAACTAAACAAAACAAAAATGGCACAAAAAATAGTGACGCGGATAAAAACGAATCTCCAAACATGTGAAAATTTGTTTACTTTATCATTTCATTTCAGAACAAACAAAAAACAAAAAAGTAATGCAAATATAAACGAATCGCCTAACACGTGAAAATTAGTTTACTTTATCATTTCTGAACTAACTTTCCCCACGCCCACCCCGCCCATTTACTGGCATATGAGGGGAAGGCGCGCCCTGCCTCGCCCATGTCCTTGCTTTAAGCTCCCTAATATGACATGCACGTGGCTGGGGGGAGACAGGACAGGAAGGAATGTGGGGGGGAGGCAGGCAACAACGCCCTCTTTGCCTGACTACCCAACACACTGACCCAATGAACCTCGCCTCACCCTCCACTGGGTAGCCTCATGCAGCCTGGAGATGGAAGAAGGCGAAGGAAGGAAGGAAGGAAGGAAGGAAGGAAGGAAGGAAGGAAGGAAGGAAGGAAGGAAGGAAGGAAGGAAGGAAGGAAGGAAGGAAGGAAGGAAGGAAGGAAGGAAGAAGCGAGCGAGCATCGAAATAGAGCAATTTTCGAAACTTTCTATTTTTCATATTTATATTTAAACAAAAATTACAATAAGTCTTAAAGTTAAACGTTGTATGTGAAACTATTATAAAAGCCTATACATAAAAAGAGATATACAATAAGATTATAACATACAAAATATACAATATATACAGGGAATATTTACTTAATCTATTATATTTTTTGAAACTTTATCTATTTCGCTAATTGTTTCCCTCAAGTTTGTTTATCACGTGTAGGATTTAATTTCCCACAAATTGTAAAGTATCTATAAAATTACTTCATTTAGAGCAGTCGGGAGTTTTGTGTCATTGTCTTGCATAAATAATGAACTAAAATATTGAAGACATTTGCTATTTTACTCTCGTTACTTACGTGTTATCGATTGATTGTAATGCCGAAAAAGGGGAAATGTGCCAGACATCAGAGGGCACTATGGCAAAGCATAACACAGGGAAGGGTTAGAGAGAAAGAGTGACACGGTGAGGGAGGGTGAGAGGCACGGGATGTTACAGCAGGACTATGTGTTATGACGCATAGTAAAAGAGCCTATGGTGTTTGTAATGACTTTCTTCCTTATTAAACAATCTTAAGTCTTGGGAATTAGATAATCGAAAGTTTCCTATACATACTTCCAAGTTTGTCTTACTTATCAGCAATTTCTCAGTTTTGTGCCTAACTCTCCCCCTCTGCGTCATGTTACGTACTAATGCATGCGCGTGTCTCGAAGGCAAGTTTGTTCCTAATGTGATTAGTGGAACACCTTGACTTAGTATTCTCAACTGAACGTCTGCCTCGGAGTGTCACATTATTACTCAGCGTGATTGAAAATTCCAATTAATGTATTCCAGGACTCATTAGTGTTACCGCTTATTTGCAATGCTTTCCAGGTTATGCAAGCGAGAAGTGACCTGAGTGTATTAAAATCTACCACACGTTAATCTGCAGCTTTCCTTGGCTAACATTTATAATAGTCATCTTAGTTTTAATGATAGAAGTAAAAACACAGAAGAATGAGTCTATTAAAGTCTACCAAACGATAATCTGAAACTTTCATTTGCTAGCATATATAGCTTCCTTATTTTCTTATATTCTTATGTTCTTATAACAATAATCATAGTTTTAATTATACAAGTTGCAATGTAATGATCACATGCAGTCAATTCGAACCAGTGACAGCGTTGTTAACTAATATGTCGCGAATTAACAAAAAAATATCGTCTATGTTAAACCCTCTCGTTAGTGTTGAATAAAAGCACAGTCTTGTAAATTATTATAAAGTTCTTGACATTAATGTGAAATTAATGTCTCGTTCAATTAAGATCCTGGTACATTGAAATCACAATATTTAATACTGTTAATTCGCTACTAATATCCGCTACATTTCGATACAATTTAATATGTCATCAGCGTCGAGTGGTTGGATTGGTGGTGTGTAAATGAGAGCAAGTATTAATTTGCGTGAAGGGGAGGAGAGGAGTGAGGAGGAGGAGGAGAGGAGGGGAGGAGGAGGAGGAGGAGGAGGAGGAAGGAGGAGGAGGAGGAGGAGGAGGAGGATTACATAGATTACATAGGAATAACAGACACCAGGAGACCTATTGCTCCATAGCAAGGGTATCTGCTGAACTACATACTACTAACTATCAACTACTTGTAAGAAAACAGTTGGAAAATGATACCATGTCCCTAAAGAGGATAGGAACATGGAAGTTTCATAGTGCAGAATGATAGGATATGAAAAATACTAACTACAACTACCACTACCACTACAACTAATCGATACGGGGAACTAGATACGAATTTGCACTATCAATACTCATTTACTTTACAGTGCGCGTCAAGTCTGTTTTTGAATGTAGTTATTGTGCTGGCTCCGACAACATTTGCTGGTAACTTGTTCCATCGATCAACGACTCTAACATTGAAATAATTTTTACGGAGATCGGTGATGCAACGTTGACCGTTTAGTTTTAAACCATTATTTCTTGTTGTCACTTGAGTTGAAAGCTCGAATAGGTTCTCTTGATTAATGATATCAAATCCTTTTAGGATCTTAAAGGTTTCTATCAAGTCCCCACGGATTCTACGATCCTTTAAGGAAAACATATTAAGTTTCCGCAGTCTCTCTTCATAAGATGAATTTCGCAGAGATGGAATTTGTTTGGTTGCTCTTCTTTGCACTGATTCCAATTTGGCTTGATCTTTAACGAAACAGGGCGACCAGAATTGAACGGCATATTCCAAGTGCGGCCTAACCAAGGACGTGTATAATTGTGTCATTACTTTCGGAGTTTTATGTTCAAAGTTACGTTTAATGAAGCCTAACATCATATTTGCCTTTTTACTGGCAGCTAGGCAATGCGGACTGGTTTTCAGATCATTACTGATGATGACACCTAAATCCTTTTCCTGCTGTACTTCAGTTAACGATTTATTTTGCATTTGATAGTTATATTTGAGGTTATCGTTGCCTATATGCATTACTTTACATTTATCGGACTTGAATTTTAATAGCCATTTATCACTCCAATCTGATAGTTTGTCGAGATCACTTTGTATGAGTTCGCAGTTTTCTCTAGTATATGCTTTACCGCCTAATTTGGTGTCATCTGCAAATTTCGATATTTTACATATAAGTCCGCAGTCCAGATCGTTGATATATATCAGAAAAAGAGTAGGACCCAAGACCGAGCCCTGAGGTACTCCACTAGTAACATCTAACCAATCAGATGCTTCGCCATTTATTACTACCCGTTGTTTACGATTTGAAAGCCAATCACCAATCCATAAACATAATTGCTCTCCTAAGCCCTGTGTCCTTAGCTTGGTCAACAGTCGCTTATGGGGAACTGTATCGAAGGCTTTCTGAAAATCAAGGTATATTACATCCGAGGGAATTTTAGCGTCCCAGTTTGAATAAATGACATTAAAAAAATCGAGTAGGTTTGTTAAGCAGGATCTCTTATTTCGAAATCCATGCTGGGAGTTTAGTATTGAGTTGTTTTCATCGAGAAAAAACACTATTTTATCCCGCAATATTTTCTCAAATAGTTTAACAATCACGGACGTTAGACTAATTGGACGATAATTACTTGCGAGGCTCTTATTCCCTTTCTTGAATATCTGTGTACCATTAGCTAATTTCCACATACAAGGAAAATTTTTGTCACATAGCGATTTATTGAAAATAATCTTTAATGGGAGCGAAAGTTGACTGTGACATTCGCGAAGTAGTCGCGGCGAGATTTCGTCCACCCCCACGGATTTTGCTGGGTCAAGTTTCAGCAAATACTTTGATATTTCGTCTACTGTTATCTCTCCTATTACCAGTCTATCACTTTCGAGTCCCGCATACATGGTTACTGGTTCTGGTAATGGAGCTTCGTCTTCTTTAATAAATACCGCATTAAAGTATTTATTGAGTACGACCGCCATACTCTTATTATTATTTACCAAGATAGTATTATTATCTTTCAGTGGCCCAATACTTGTTTTGACGTTTTTCTTACTTCGAACGTATTGAAAGAACCTTTTCGGGTTTGATTTGGATTCCTTTGCAATTTTTTCTTCATACTCGCGCTTTTTAGTCTTTATTAGTCCTTTGCAGCGACGTTTTACGTCATTGTATTCTCTAGAATCGCAGTCTGCATTTGATCGTTTGTAAACTTTATACGCTCGGCGCTTTCTGCCAATGATTTGTTGGATCTCATTATTCATCCAACTGGGTCTGTTTATGTTATTCAAACGTTTTCTTGAAACCGATTGAAACTTCGGATTTTTTAATGATAGGAGGAGGAGGAGGAGGAGGAGGAGGAAGCAGACTGTAATGAGGATTTGAATGCTGGTGAAAATGAACAGGATAAAAAATAAGGAAGAGAATGAAGACAAAAATGACACTGCTAGGAGGAGAATCAGGAAAGTAGCATGAGGATTAACCAGGCAAAGAGGCGGAAGAGAGGTCTGATGAAGCGTCTTGGGAGCTCTTGAGGGAAGGTATGAGGTAACGAACTCCCTGGCTGGCCTTTGAGGGAGCACGTCATTAAGCTCCATTAAGCCACTGAAGACGTCTTGAGATCACCTGTGTTTCTGGCCAGGTAGCTTCATCTATTGTTTCACCTGAATACGAGAGAGAGAGAGAGAGAGAGAGAGAGAGAGAGAGAGAGAGAGAGAGGAGAGAGAGAGAGAGAGAGAGAGAGAGAGAGAGAGAGAGAGAGAGAGAGAGAGGAGAGAGAGAGAGAGAGAGGAGAGAGAGAGAGAGAGACGAGAGGAGAGAGAGAGAGAGAGAGAGACAAAGAAAGGAGAAGAGGAAGGAAAAGGGGAAAAAGAGAAGAGAAAAAAAAAAGGGGGAAAAAGGGGGAAAGGGGAAGAGGAGAGAAAAAAAAGGAAAAGGAAAAAAAAAATAAAAAAAAAAGGAGATTGTGAAGGAAAAAAAGGGAGAAAAAAAAAAAAAAAAGGAGAAAAAAATTGGATGGGAAAAAGTACAAAATAAAAGGAGTTTAAAAGTTATTTTCCCTCAAGAGGGGGGGAATTTGGGGAAAATAAAGAAAAAATTTCCCCAACAATGGAATTAATTCCCCTTTTTAAAATATCTTTGCTAGGGGGGAAAGGGGTTTTGGTGAAAAATTAAGAATTTCCAAAAAAAAAGGCTTTAAAATTTTAAAAATTTTATTCGGGAAAGGGAAAAAATATTAAAAGGAGAAAAACCTCTAGAAAAAATTGGTAAGAAAAAGGGGGAAACCCCGGAAGAGGGAGGGAAAAAAAAAAGGAGAAAAAATAAAAAGGGAAGAGAGAGGGGGGGGGGAGAGAGAGAGGGAGGAGAGAGAGAGGAGAGAAGAGAGGGGAAAAAGGAGAGAGAGAGAGAGAGAGAGAGGAGAGAGAGAAAAAGGGAGAGAGAGGAGAGAGAAGAGGAGAGAGAGAGAGAGAGAGGGGGGAGGGGAAAAAAACCCCTTTGGGGAATATTGTCCTGTTTTGGAAATGGGGTGGGTTTCGTTCGGGGTGCTGAATATGGGGAAATAATGTGTAATGCTGATGGATGATGATGGTGGGGGGGTGAGAGGTTTTTGACCGGGGTGGAGTTGAAATTTTGGGAAAAACCCCGGGCCCTAACTGACGCCAGTTAGATCTAGGCAGCCCGTATAGCCAACAGCGTAACCTGGAGTTAGAGACATAGTATGATGATGTTTAGTTGAGTGGTGCCAAAAAAGGATTTGTTGCTATTTTGCTAACCCCAAAACTGATTAAAAGGAAATTTTTATTTTGGGGGACTGCGTCCAAGCGAGGCCACGGGGGGGTAAGAAAGTTACCCCATGCTCCCAAGACTGAAAAGCAGGTGTTAGGAAGAGCCCAAAGGAAGGAAAAGGGGGGTTTGCCCCGGGCCGAAGAAGGCCTCAGGGACCCTTCCCAAAGCTGTGCCGCAGGAAGTGCTGCGGCTGGGGAAAAGACGCCGCAAAGACCCGTGGAAAGGTCGAGGGCCCCCGGTCAGACAGAGCAGCAGGGATCGCCCCCCTGCCGGAAGGAGGACTTGGCCCCCACAGGGCCAGTGCGGGGGTTCGCCCACCCCTGCCTGGGGGTGCCTCAGGACACGTGCCTCCCTGAACCGCTCCTCGACGCCCCACAAAAGGCAGCGCGGAGCCTCAAGGTTATGGAATCCGTGGACAAGGGTGACCACCTTCCCGGGACTCTTGTCCCGCCGAGCGCAAGAAGGTGCGCCCGTCCCCGCCCCCGGCCCGTGACGCCCAAAGAACAAGACGCGGCCTCGGCTGGCAAGTAGTCTGCGGGGCCAAGAAGCAAAAAAGAAAACGTGCAAGGGAAAAGAGAAAACCCCTTTCTAAGGGCGGGGGGGGCCCCCCCCCTTCCCAAGCCCCCGGGGAAACCCGGGGGGTAAGGGGCGGAACAAGCCGCCTTGCCCCAAACAGGGCAGCGCCCGCCCCCCGTCCTTCCCCCCACATGCCCCCCGGACCTTGGAAAGGGTGTGCTGGGGGGCCAAAAGGGAGCGGTCCGCGGCCCCAAATGCGCCGAACAGGAGGCCCCGCCGGCAAAAGGGGTGGCGGGAAACAGCCCGTGTTGGCAGTGAGGTTCCCCCCCTCCGCCACTTTCCGGGGTGGTTGCTGAAGGCCCGGCAGGTGTCGCGCCCCAAAAAACCCCCCCAAACCCACATAGGGCCGCAAGCCCCAGGTCGGCGGCAAGGAGCGGCGTGCGGGGCGAGGGGGGGGGCCCCGGGACGCGGCCCACGTGGGGGGCCGGGGCGGGGCTCTAAGTGTTCAAAACCCGGGCGGGGGGGCGGCCGCCCCCCAAAACCGCCCACCCAAAGCCCACAGGGGCCCGCCACCCACCCGGCAAGACCCACCCTCCCGCGGGGGCGGAAACGGGGGAAAAGGCGAAAAACCGGGGAGCATAAAGAGCGTCTTTAAAATAAAATCGGCAAAAAAAAAAAAAGGGGAACAACACCCCCGAAAGGTGGCTCAACCAAAAACCACAGGCCTTTTAGAACCATAAAAAGAACCACCAAAACCTCCCCAAACCGCCGGGGGGGGGCCCACAACCGTGATTTTTAAAAATAGGGGAGGGGCGGTATAATAAAAAAATTCCCTTAAAAAAAAAAAAACCATGGAATTTTAAACATTTAAAAAAAAACCGTATTTGCCAAAAATTTGTAAGCCCTCCAACAATTTGGGGTTTTATATTAAATTTCAAAAAAAAGGTAATAAAAAGTAATGGCTAAAGGGGGTTTTTTTTATAGGGGGAAACGAATAAAAAGGGGAAAAAAGTGTTATAAAAAATATGTTGGGAGGTGCCGGGATTGAAAATTTAAAAATTTGATTTCAATTCAAAAACACAGTTTTTTGTAACATTTTGTAAAACGCTTTCTATAAAAATTCTTTTAATCAACTTTGAATTTATTTTTTAGCCTTGTTAAATAGAAAGGGGTTTGTAAGGAGGAAGAGGGGAAACCCCGTAGGTGGAGGAAGAAGGGTTGCCCTTTAGGGGTGTAATTGAAGTTTGAGTAATATTGTGGAAGGATTGAATTTTTAAAAATTCAGTTTGAGCGTCTAAGGGGGGGAAGCCGCGTTGGGTCTGTCTCCGGTAGTTAAACGAATGAAAGGAAAGGGAAAGGACAAAGAGAGAAAAAAAAACGGAGGAAAGAGGGGGAAAAAAGGGAAGGAAAAAGAGGAAGCCAAAGAGAGAGAGGGGGAGGGGAGAGGAGAGAGAGGGAGAGAGAGAGAGAGAGAGAGAGGAGAGAGGGGAGGGGAGAGAGAGAGAGGAGAGAGAGAGAGAGAGAGAGAGTAGAGAGGGAGAGAGGAGAGAGAGAGAAAAAAAAGATAATAGACAGACAAGCAAAAAAACAAACAAACACAGTACACTAGACGACATCTACAATAGACAGACAGACAAAAGACGAAAAATTAATTTTAAACAGAAACAGACAGACAAACAGACAGAGACGACGGGAACGAAAACAAATGGATATAGACAAGACAACTGAAAACAAAAAAAAAGAAAACACCCCCACCCTTTTACACCACACACAAACAGACAGACAAAAACACAAAAACCCCCCCCCCTTAAAACCCCAAAACACAAACAGACGACAAAAACACAAAAAAACCTCCCCCTTTACAACACAAACAAACAGACAGACAAAAACCAAAAAAACCCCTCACCCTTCACACACAAAAAAACAGACGACAAAAACACAAAAAACCCTCCCCCTTACATACACAACAAACAGACAGCCCCAAAACCAAGAAAAACCCTACCCTTAAACAAAAAAAGACAAAAAACAAATTCAGATGAAAACATTGACACCGAAAAGTCGGGGATAGGGGCGTAAAAAAAGCTGGTCAAGAAAAAAGTAAATTTAAAAGAAACAAGGCCTTGGAATAAAAGGAAAAAAAACTATGTCTGGGGTTTTCCTGACACCCCCCCACACCCCACACCCCCCAAAACCACACACACACACACCACACAAAACCACACACACACCACACCAACACCCCCACACACCAAAAAACACCCACCCACACCACCCAACCACCCCACTCCACCCACCCACCCCCACCAAACACACACACCCCCAAACACCCCACCCGCACACACACACACACCCCCACACAAAACTGGGTTTTAAAGACATTTAAAAAAGTTGATAGATAAATGTTATCAAAATAGAACCAAATACACTCGTCCATGGGCTTTACTGCAAAAAGAAAACAGAAAATTGCTAAGACTTTTTTTCCCAAAAGCCCCTGACGTGGTTCATTTTTTGAGATGAGGGGGAAAACCCCAAAATGCCGGACTGGAGGCAGAAAAGTAATAGATAAAAAGGAAAGGGGGGCAGGCAGAGAATAAGCTTAAATCAATACAGTGTAAAAGGAAACTCAACAACTAAACAAAAATATACGTTTTTTATCGTCAGACAACTCAAAAAGAAAAGCAGATACCGAAGCAATCGCCTCGGGGGGGGCACTTCGGCAATTCGACAAGCTATCCCTTGTGAAGACAATCAGTTGGGACTCCTCCAAAACCCGTTTTAAACCAAAGCCGCCGTCTTCCCGCCCTAAAAGGTTTGGTCCCAAGCCTTGGGGGGTCCGCCACCCACAATCCCCCCTGGGCGTTGGCTTGAGACTTCCCCCGGGGGGGCCCCAAACTAACATCGTCTCTGAAGTCATCGGCGAGCGAAGGTGACGGCCCCTCCATGACAGATCTCATACTCTGGTATCTCCCTCCAGTAACAACGGGCCAACAACTGGGAACCTCAGCGGCCCCGTGCCCTCCGCCTCACAGAACAGGAGCTACATGACCCAAAGGGGCTCGGTGTGGGAGCGCCGAGCGGGAGCAGGACACCTTTTCGCGCTTCCTTCAGACGGGTCCCGGGATGTCCTAGAGGGGGGGGGGCGAGCCGCCCACCACACGGGCGCGGGGCTGAACCCTACGGGCTTTCAACCCTGCCTACGAGCACACGAGCCCCGAGCGGGGGCTCTGTTAGGGCTCGCATTGGATCCTCTGAATCGCGATTTATGGGAAAAATCCTTGGTACCCCGGAGCCCTCGGAGAAAGACCATTTGAGAGGCCCTCCCAGGCGAAAAACCAAAACTGCAAACGGCCCGGGGGGCTATTTCAATGGTTTGCCCTTTTTCGGAGGTCGCCGCGAATTTTTTTTTTTACTTTTTGGTTAATGTTAAAACAGTTTAAAGACAGTGATCGATCCCTTTTAAAACAAAAAACAAACCCCACTGATTCCGACAGTGAGGGGTGTTTTTTTTTTCTTTTGTGACAAGGCAAAAAGGAAAGGCAGCTTAGGTCTCTCTCTCTCTTCTCTCTCCTCTCCCCTCTTTTCCTCTCTCCTCTCTCTCTCTCTCTCTCTCTCTCTCTCCTTCTCTCTCCTCTCTCTCCTCTCTCCTCTCTCTCTCTCTCTCTCTCTCTCTCTCTCTCTCTTTTTCTCTCTCTCCTTTTTTCCCCTCTCTCTCTCTCTCTCCCTCTTTTTCTCTCTCTCTCTTTCTTTTTAAAAAGCACCCTTCAAAAAGGTTTCTTTTTAATTTTCCCCAAATTTCCCCGACCCAAAACTGTATCTTAAGTGTTGGCGTGGAAAATGTCACAATCCTTATACAATCCCAAAAGCAAACTTTTCAAAATTAGACTCACAGAAAAACCTCCATCCTGACAAAACACATGAAGATTCACACGATAAGGAAAAAAAAAAGGAGAAAAAAAATATAGATTTTTTAAGCATCTATATTCTTCGTTACATCATTGTCGGAAATAAGTCACCTGAGAAAAGTTACCCGTCTAATTTTTTCAAGGGGGGAGGAGGAGGAGGAGGAGGAGGAGGAGGAGGGGAGGAGGGGGAGGAGGAGAGAGGAGGGGTTGGATAGTAAGGGCGACTCAAGGTTTGATTGGTGATTAAAAACCCCGTGACAAATGAGAGATAAGAAAGGTGTGGTGGGTGTTTGTGTTTTGGTGTTGGGTGTGTTTGGGTTTTTTTGTGTGGGTGTGGGGGTGGGGGTGGGGGGGGGGGGGGAAGGTCTTGCTGGCCACAAAAAAAAACAGGTCTGTGTTTTTCTGTTATTTTGGGTATATATTATTTATTACTGTAAAATTCTTGTTATTTATAAAAATTTTTCACACTCGAGTTTTTATACCCCAGCTTTCCTGATAATTAGTACACTATTATTTGGGAAAATGCTAAGCTAGGGGTTTCCCTTTTTCTGTCCTAATTTCAAAAAAAAAAACCTAGAGAGAGAGAGAGAGAGAGAGAGGAAAGGAGAGGAGAGGAGAGAGAGAGAGGAGAGAGGAGAGAGAGAGAGAGAGAGAGAGAGGGGGAGGGAGGGAGAGAAGAAAAGGGAAGGAAAAGATTAAAAAAAATTTTAAAGGGTTTTAAACATTCCGGATTCTTTTAAGCTTAAAAATAGGGAAATTTTTAGAAATTATAAAAAATTTGATAATATAAAATTTTTTTTATAATACAATAAGAATAAAATAAGAATAAAAATAAAGGACAAAATAAAAGGGTTTTAAAAGATAAAAAAATAACAAAAATAAAAATAATTTTAAAAAACAAAAATAATAATAAAACAATATTATCGCATAAAAGTCTCTTTAAAAGTTGCTTTTATAATGCACTGAATGACCGTCTTAGCAAAAGGCTCCGCCATTTTGTCTTAATTTTAACCAAACTTTTAGGAAAAGTTAAGGTCATCCAGTGGCGGAACTGCGGGGGGGCTGGGGGGGCAGTGGCCCCCCCTTTAGGGGGTGGCCCCTCCCCCCCCCATTTTTACACCCTTTTTTCCGCCAGTGGTCGTGCCTGCCCCTGACGCCTTGTTACAGGACCAACGGGGGCATTTTCGTTAATTAAACGTCAGAATTTTGTTTCTAACGCGAAGGGTTTGGGGTTGCAGTTATACGCCCCTCCAAATCCTTCACTTTCTTTTTTTGAAAGTAAGTCCCCTCATAGCCAAAACCAAACCAAAAATTTTTTCCTATTGCACATTTTCTTTTAATGAAAAGTTTAGGGGGATGTTATAGGAAGTCGGCATATGGGGTAAATTCCTATTACTGATCATATTTTATTTTTTTTATTATTTTTTTAAATATTTTAAAAATGTAAATAAGGAACCCCTCACGAGGAGGGAAGGGGGGGGGGGAGGAGGGGGAGGATTTGGGGTTAAGCCCCCAAAAGAGAGAGAGGGGGGGTTATGGCATCAAGAAAGTCAAAAGCCCTAAACCCCTAGCCTTTTTCCCTTTATCATTCGTGGTTTCCAAAATCCGTACAAATGCCGGAACAAACAAAATAACCTCCTCAGTCTTAAAAAACACGATGAATGAAAAAAAAACCACAAGGAAAACATGGGCGACCACAAGATGGCTGGCTACTCCGGCAAGCCTCATGGGGGGCCCCCTGCACCTTGCTTCCCGGGCCTGCTTCCTGCCTTTACCCGGCCGCCCGAAGCTTTCAGGCAGCCCTGGTAGCTTAACACACCACAACACAAACGGTAACGCTATAGTTTGATACGCTAATCCATTAAAAGCTTTACACAAAAAACACAAAGGGAAAAAGGCAGACCGTCGTCCTGCACCCCCTCGCCGCCACCCCCCACGCCGCCGCCAGCTCCGCCTCCGCCTCCCCCCGCGAATTCACGAGGCAAGTACCAAAAGACTCGCAAAGCCCCCGACACTTAGTTCATTTACAGTTTCTCCTTGATTTTTGTACTGTGACTTTCTTAAATTGTTCTATCTGAGCTTTAAAAGGGTTTTATTTGATGACAGTAAACGTGCCAGAAAAAAGTATACCTTGTTTTTTGCAAAATTATGCCCAACATTCCCAATTAAATGCTTCAATTTTTTCGAAATGTCTCTGAGATGTTCGAGAGAGAGAGAGGAGAGAGAGAAAAGGAAGGGGAGAAGAGGGGAGAGAAAGAGGGGAGGAGGGAAAGGGGGGAGGAAAAAGTTTTTAAACACGGTGTTACGTGTATTAAACTTCAGATTGTTTTTAGAGCATCATACTTATTTTAAAATAACTTTAATTCTGTTAAAAGCCCCCACCGACTGTAAACAGAAAAAAAAAAGTTTACCGGCGATTCATGTATCTAGTAAGCGTTTCTTTTTTTTTTCGTCTTAAAAAAACATTCAGAAATCCTTGAAAGAAACCATTGAACATTTTTTCAAGAACTTCATAGAGTGCCCCTTAACAATGTAAACACTGTACCGTTTTCTCTAAAAGTCTACAGTAAACGATTGTTATCAAGCGTTCTACGGGTAGCTATACTATTACGAACGCACACGTGTGTGTGTGTGTGTGTGTTGTGTGTGTGTGTGTGTGTGTGTGTGTGAGAGAGAGAGAGAGAGGGGAAGATCATTAAAGAAAAAAGGGAAGTATAGATACAAACAAAATATAATGATGAAATAAATACAATCAAAATATGAAAAAATCGTAAGGACGTAGTGAATCAAATAGAATAAACTAATAATAAAAATGGAAGAAGAACTAATTGCAAAAGACTTCATACGAGGCAAAAAGGAAAAAAAAATGAAACAGGAAAAAAAAAATCTATTCATGTCAAAATTGACATGAATTGACAAAGCAACATGAATTGAATTGTCAAAATTGACGAAGCAGCATGACAAAATTCTGCCGTTGTGTTGTGTTGTGTCGTGTTGCGACGTTGACATAGTCACACACAGAGAAAATTGGCCCGTGTGTGTGTGTGTGCAATTAATACTTACATTTCTACATCCATGATTTCAGGAAAGTTAGAAGGGGCTATCTGGAGAGTCTGTGTCATTTTGTGTCTTCATCTGTGTCATATTATGGCTATAAATGAACAAATGACAAAAAAATCTACAAAGTGGCTACTAACAGTAGAGTCGCCATCTAGTGTTTATTTACTGAGTGTCGTACCGCTGTCGTCGTCGCCCGAGAAAAAAAACGCGTAGTGAAATTTGAAACCGTATATACTTGCAGATACAAAGCATAAAACAACGCTGAAACAGGGTAGATTATACAGTCATGATATAAACTATTGTGTATCATCTTCAGTGGCACATACAAATCAGTAGTAATGCTATAATTCGTAATATATGGCGCCTGGCGACATCACTGCAGGTGGCGACTTTACTGTTATCTACGGTAGACCTATTGGCGCTGTTTTGATGAAATGATGACCTGCTTATCATTTAATTAACTTATTATGTCAAGTACCTTTATACAGACGAAGTTGTTGCGAGTATTTTTTTTTCATTTGACAAAAAAAACCTTTATAATTATATGTTTTTTTCATTACCAACATAATATATTTGAGGATGCGCATATTGATACATCTTTAAGGGGAGGAGGAGGAGAAGAAACAGTGGTGGGAGATGCAGGATGAAGAGAAGGAGATGGGAAATAGATAAGAGGAGGAAGAAGCGTTGGTGGTTATAGTATAGATAGTGATAGTAATGGTTCCACATATTCTACAGATGAATAAGCTAAAATATATGTCGCTTGCTCAAGAAAATAATCCTCTTGTCTGTCAAAGCAAGAGATAATTACAGTTATTTCGGTCAACCTCTCAAACGAGTAGCGGCCGTTTTCAGTGACAGCTTCGTCGTTTTCTGTAGTAAGGTTTTCACGGTAACCTAAGCATTATCTTTCTTGGGTTATTTTCATCTAGGTTTTTTTCTAGTGCTACTGCATGTCAGGCCGTATAGCTAGTAGCATGTAATTCCGTTATATTAATTTGTGTTATTTGTTTACTCAATTATCAATCTTTTTATGGTTAATTTTGAGTCATATTATTAATTCATTGTTGACATTTTTTTCATGACTTGCACCTCATTATCTCTCCACGCGTCCTTCCCATAGTTGGTGTCATAAGGAGGCATCACAACCTCTCAACAATGACAAAAAAGAAAAAACTTGTGTTGCAATGCAGTGGTATCATGGCGTCAATTATGACGTTAACTCTGTATCGTAATTCCCTGTGTTCTAAGAAAGTTGAAAACAGCGCTGTGAAAAAATGAAAAACTAATGTATGAATTGACTCAACTTGAAGGACAGATTTATCTATTAATTGATTTATATTTATGAAAGACTATTACTCTACTTTCTTTACTTTTTACTTCATTTACTCTACTTTTTTACTGCAGTTTTGTATGCATTTGTTATCTAGCACATACATACAGTCAGCAAAGTATATTTAACGACATATTATTCGTTCTCCAAATGAACTAACTAACTAAATTTGTATAATCTTTCCTAGTTTTTTTTTGTTTTTTTTATCCTACAATCAGTCGGTGGTACTATAGCGTGCGGTCTACATCGGGGTCTGCAGTCTACGGTACCCTAATGTGCACTCTATTAAGATCCCACCTGATCTGACCTGACCTGACTACCGCATAGCTGTTATTTTATGTGCAGTCTGTCAAGACCACATCTGACCTGACCTGACCTGACCTGAGTACAGGACCCCTACTCAACATTATAAAATGTGGATCAACGAAGTAATGTCTCAGTATCCTCCTAAAGTTCCACCCGAGAACATCAGTCTGACACACTTAACTCTCTACAATGGTGTTGAAAGAATTCTACAGAAGT
This sequence comes from Chionoecetes opilio, assembly GCA_016584305.1. Lineage (NCBI taxonomy): Eukaryota > Metazoa > Arthropoda > Malacostraca > Decapoda > Majidae > Chionoecetes > Chionoecetes opilio. The sequence continues at coordinate 455,754 of JACEEZ010024593.1, forward strand.
GTGATCTTGACAGAAGAAACAGCGGTTACGTTTTTACGTGAAAGCAATCATCGTGTGTTGATGATATATTTGTTTTCTTATAATACTCTACTGTATAATAGACAATGTTTTGTTTATATGATGATAATTAATAAATTACTTTCTACAGTCTTGTTTTTCTATAATACTATACTGTATAATAGACAATATCATATACCAATAGTAAGCTGCAGCCTGAAGTGTAAGAGTGTAGAGTGTAAGTAGAGAGTAAGAAGTGTAGACCGCACGGTATAGTGTAAAATGTCCCAGTAGACCACACGCTATAGTGCAAATGTCCCAGTAGACCGCACGCTATAGTAGCACTAATCAGCCTTTGTTGTTTCACTGTTATATTTTCGTATCACGTGACAACTGAAGGAAAGTGTGAACGATTCATGCTAATGTAGTGAGGCGTTAAAGCCTCAGTTGTCAGCGTTGAGGCGCCTCAGCCCCTCAACCAGTGTATTCAATAATTCTTGAAAGGGAGCCATTTCGGTAAAACACATTCACTAGAGTGCCGTGACGACCGCAGTTCAGCTTAACTTTGCCCTGTTTCTTTCCCCTCCATTCTCGCCTCTTCCATCCCTCCCTAGTATTTCTTCAATTATTCCTCCCACCTTGACTCACGTATTGTATCTCTCCTATCTACTTATACCTATTTTCTCTCTCCTCGTCCCTTTTATCTTCATTTATCTCTCTTTTTCCTTTCCCTCCCACCTATCTGATTCATGATTAACTCAAGTAGACTCGAAAATACAAAGATGTTTCTGGAATTTAGTAATTGATCACAATAACGGATGGTAGTGATACGAAGCAGTACGTATTATGATCAATCATATTGTGCTGGTGAAAGACTTCGCGCTCGCCCCGCGCCGAGGCGATAACCCTGTACGCTCATAGCAGCCTAAGACGGGTATTTTATGGCCATAAATTTATTTCCACATACTACTAGTCCTGTCTTGTTACGAAATATTTGAGTATGTAACAAACAGTAATTTTTATTGTCATTATTATTACTGGTTTCATTAGTACCATCATCATCATCATTATCACTATTTTCTGATAGCCACAATCTGAGTGCAGACCACTGCCTGGCCTGACCCATCACTAATGCCTCACCATCGACGACTCAGCAAATATTGTTGTTGACACGCGACAGCCTTCACCACGCATGCCAGCCCCACACACGCACCTCACACCTTGCCGCCAACGATCATTCTGGTCTATTATAGACTCGCGACACTTTTTTGCACTTTACCAAACCTTTATTTTAGACCATTCTTTACTATAGTGACACTTTTCCACACCTGCCAAACACCTTATGTCTACAAGTTCCACAACCATTACGAAAATTAATCTTACATAAAACACATAAGAAATCAAAAGTAGGAGTGCAATAAGAAGAAATAGAAGAAAAAAATTTAAGTGAGTCCGAATAATTATCTAAACAAGTATAGGCTACAAAATACCCAAATTAGACCTCATTTAGCTATGAACACCCTCATATTTTTTTATTAACACACCCTTGCTTGGCTATAATCTCGTCTTTGGTCATAAAACACCCGTGTGAGTAAGCATCGCGGCCGCCCATCCTCCTTAACTCCTTAGCCACACACAAATCACGCGGGATCTGCAAGTCTCCTCTTTGGCCGGCTGGACACACTATGTTACTCTCTTCGCCTCGCCAATGGCCCTCCTGCCTCCGTAACCTGAGAACGCCATTACCCAGGCGCGCTGAGATGGGTTAACTCATCTTAATGTATGATTTATGAACGCTTGCTTGGAATGGATGTCTTGGAATAGGAGGAGGAGGAGGAGGAGGAGGAGGAGGAGGAGGAGGAGGAGAGGAAAGAGAGGATTCAGGTCTTGTGTTGGCGATATAAGGGAAAGGAAGGCAAGAGGCGATTAAGGAGCAGCTGTGTGGGCAGAGATGAAGAGAGAGAGAGAGAGAGAGGAGAGAGAGAGAGAATGTAGGTCATGGAAATAGGATTCTATGTATATGCAGAAATATAGGTGACAATATTAACTTGATTAGCAATAGTGTTAAAAAGGAAAGAGAGAGATAATGGAGGGGGAAAATGAGAAGTTACCCGGATATAAGATAATGAAAATAACAAGGAGTGAAGATTAAGTCACGTGGAGATGATACAGGGTTAGGGAGAGTGTGGAGCGGGAAGGGGGGAGGGAAGGGAGGAAGGGAGGGAGGGAGGGGGGGTAAAGGGAGGGAGGGGATGGTACAGGGAGGGAAGCGAAGGAATAGGTGAAAGTATTAGTGGTGAAGAGGATAAGAGAATACTCAAGGGTTTAATTGAGAAGTGAAGATATCTTATTCTATAGGATTTCCAACTGAACATTATCTCTCTCTCTCTCTCTCTCTCTCTCTCTCTCTCTCTCTCTCTCTCTCTCTCTCTCTCTCTCTCTCTCTCTCTCTCTCTCTCTCTCTCTCTCTCTCTCTCTTTCTTTTTCCCTCTCAATATTCAATTATTTCTATATTCCAATATCTAGGCTGCTATTATTTTTTCATTTATTCATTTAAACATCTACTGAGGATTATAATGCAAATAAAACATACACGCTTGTCTTGCAGCTTGTGTACCATACGTGTACTCATTTTTTTTATTCTTTCCTAACATTTTCACGAATATTATTAGTCATGCATTGAAAAAGAATGTCACACATACACACACATTATCCGTAGGGTACTCCGTAGTGTAGGTGAAGCACGCTCGGTTCACAACCGAGAAGTTCCGGGTTCGATCCCCGGGCGGAGCGGAAACAGATTCTTTTTTACGTTGTAGCCTATAGCGCCTGTAGGCATATGGAGAGTCTTGATGTTGGTCGAACTCGCCCGTTGGTGGCGCAGTCTGGATTTTTATAGTGACACCTGTGGTCTCAGGTGAAGACCTCATTTTCTATGATGTTCTTGATCTCCAAGTTAGGCGCATGCAGCCCCTAGAGTCCACCGTCACACACGCAATCGGCAGACAGGTATACGCTGCATGTGGGTTGCTTCGGTCACTCGACGACGGCTTTGACAGTTGCTTCTTGGTGAGATTTGAACTCGGGTCCTTTCTGCTCCCCTACCAGGCTCTTGAAAGAGTTGTCCCGGGCAGGATTCGAACTCTGGACATTGAGTTCAGCACTCCAGGACGCTAACCACTTGGCCACCGCCTCCCCAATAGAAGGTTTCCTTTAAACCCGAGCCCCTGTCCACCCAGCAGTGAATGGGTACCGGGTATTAGCCGGGGGTTTGTGACCCCCCTCGCGGGGTGCTGGCTTCGGCCAACACTAAGCACTAAGGATGAATGATAAAAATGTTGATATGGAGACGGGGCCATACGAACATTGCTCTGGCCCTGTAAAATACAACTAGATGAATACAACTAGATGAATACATGTTCCAATTGGCCTCAGCATATACAAATTGGTAAATCAAAAAATTATAAAAAAAATAATGAAGTAAAAGAATATCGTCAGTATGTGAAACTTTTACCTTGTTATCCTCGATTGAGAGAGAAAGAGAGAGAGAGAGAGAGAGAGAGAGAGAGAGAGAGAGAGAGAGAGAGAGAGAGAGAGAGAGAAAAGAAAAGAAAAAAAGAATAGAAAAGAAGTACGTAGGGAATGTTAAAGTTAGTCTCGTTAGTCTCTCTCTCTCTCTCTCGCTCTCGCTCTCGCTCTCGCTCTCGCTCTCGCTCTCGCTCTCGCTCTCGCTCTCGCTCTAGCTCTCGCTCTCGCTCTCGCTCTCGCTCTCGCTCTCGCTCTCGCTCTCTCTCTCTCTCTCTCTCTCTCTCTCTCTCTCTCTCTCTCTCTCTCATGCAGAAGTGACGAACACCTCAATGGTTTCCGTGTGTCTGCCTTGATGAGGCTCGCGCCCTGCAGGTATATCAAGGTAGACACTGCAGGAGGTGCAGGAATACATAGGAATACTTAGGAAGAACAGGTACCAGGAGACTTATTGGACTATAACGAGGGTATCTACTGAACTACATACTACTGACCAACAAACTACATGTAAGAGAAGAGAAGACTACAAGGAAAACTGCGTAGTAACAAGCGTACTTATATTAGAAAAACAGAATCTGATGCAAATTTCAAGAGGATTAGAAAAAAGGATGTTATTTTAAGCAGCAATTGATATTCAACGAAAGTCACTTATCATATACCAGCGAAATTTTAAAGCAGTAATTGAATACATGCGGTCACCGAAATACGAACGGTGGAGGCGGTCACTCCTCTGCGGTGCGGTCACCGAAATATGAACGGTGGAGGCGGTCACTCAGATAAACAAACGATGGAGGCGATCACTCTAATGCGATGCGGTATACCAATGATGAGGCGGTCGCTTCTCTGCGGTGCGGTCAATGAGCGATGAGGTGATCACGCAAGTGCAGTGCGATATACGAATAATGAGGCGGTAACTCAGCGGTGTGCGGTATACGGGCGGTGAAGACGGTCCCACAAAAATGCAGTCAGCGAGCGGTGTAGGTAGGGCATCACACCACAGCGATGTGGGGACCATGAAGTGGTGGAGGCGGTGCCACCACAGCGGTGCGGGGCACCTCAAGTGGTGGACGCGGCCAGTGTACAGCAGTGCGGGAATGAAGTGGATGAGCAGGAAAGAGGAATAGAATGGAACGATGGAAGAGCAGGAAAGAGGAATAGAATGGAACGATGGAAGGGAAGGGAACGTAAAAGAAGGGAGGATAAAAGGCCCCGGATTAAAAGGGCAAGAGGAGGAGGAGGCAGGCTGTTACATGGAGGCTGTTGTTACTCTCCTCTGCGTCAGGTGTAGTGTTTGCTGGTGACTGGTGGGCAAGGGAACAGTGCCTTGCGTGTGCCTGTAACACGTTCTTCAGCGATGAGGTGGACACACCACCGGACCAGCCAGGTGGTGAGGCCGTCGCTGCTCACTGCCTGCCTGGAACAGCACGACAAGGAGCCGTCGCTGCCGTGGACAATAGAGTGCCACCAGGCAGTGGCGTGCCTCGCTGAGACACAGCTGATCCTTTGCCAGTACTTTTTTGCCTTTGTCCTGGCGGCGGCGGTGTCTCCGTGCCGTAAGGGCACCAAGCACAACCACCACCACCACACACACTCAAATCACGAACCAGATCACAAACTCCTTGACCTTGTGCTCCTGTTCAGTCTTGTCGACCTGTCCTTGCAGGCAGGCCAGACGCTGCTCCCTGCCCACCAGCAGGGGCAGCACCTCCCGCCAGCTATCGCCGGCGGGGAAGCCGCACTCGGCCAGGGGGTCCCGTAGGGGGGCCAGCAGCGAGGCGGCCGCCAGGCGCCCACACACCCTGCCCGCGAGGGTGGTGTGGGGCCCTGCGACCCGCCACTCCCGCATTGCCCGCAGCTGCTTGTCGCCCTCCAGCACCACGCCCACCAGCAGGAGGGTGACTTCCACCACTAGCACCAGAAATTAGCTTCATTAGCTGGTCACCAGCACGATGCGGATGAATCGGAAATGAGTGAGGGAGCCGCGGCGAGGTGGAGCCTTAAAAGTTGATGGTAGTGGCGGGCGACCTCCACTGAGACACAGGGTCACGCTGTAAATTCTCCTATTAGAATTTTTCCCTATTTATATATTTTTCCTATTACTATTATTATTATTACTGTTATTATTTTTATATACAAACATACAGTCACCGCCTGGACCCACACAGGGTCACGCTGTTTGTGTTCTGCAGCACCTGACAATATATTTGCAGGTAACATGATGATAATCAGGAAGATAATGTTAATAATAAGTACTGTTATCGCCCCATGTATTGATGTTATCTGTTGACGATCACTGAGCAGCGTCACCATAACAAAATTGTGACGTTTTCTTGCTCACACACCATAGTACAAGCCATTAACTAGGGATTCATTTAACTATTGTTCAATTTATTTCATGTATTGTATCGCCGCCCTCCCAGTACAGGTGTGATGCCAGCGTGCAGTGTTGCTGGTGTGCTACCCTGGCTCCACCACTGCTTCCCTTACCGCCTGTTTGCCTCTCCCATGTAATCCATTGTAGTTACAAGGAGGAATACATACATAGGAATACATAGGAAGAACAGATACCAGGAGACCTATTGGTCAATAACGAGGGTATCTGCTAAACTACATACTACTAACTAACTACTAACTATCAAATTATATGTAAGAGAACAGTTGAAAAAGGATACCATGTCCCTAAAGAAGATAGGAACATGAAAGTTTCGTGGTGAGGAATGAGAGGATATGAAGCATTTCTACATCTACCACTAATACAAATAATCCCGGGGACGATATAATATAACTCGCAGGGCAATATCAAAACCGATTTACCTTACAGTATGCGTCTAGTCTGTTTTTAAATGAAGTTATTGTGCTGACTTCGACAACATTAGCTGGTAATTAGTTCCATCGACTAACAACTAACATTAGAATAATTTTTACGGAGATATGTGATGAAACGTTGACCATTCAGTTTTACACCGTTGTTTCTTGTTGTCACTTGAGGAGAAAGCTCGAATAAGTTCTCTTGATTAATGATATCGATCCTCAGCCTCACTCAGCAGGAAGAGGAGAAGGAGGAAAAAGAACAAGAAGAAAGACAAGAACAAAGATGGACTAAACAAACAAAAATTAACAAGACATTAAAAAAAATTAAACATAAATAATTTAGTTTTGTTATAATTTCTAGATCAAAATAATGCTTAATAGTAATTTGCTATAGTTTGAAACAAAATGTAAGATTAATAAAACAAAGTATGTTATGAAGGAGAAGGAGGAGGAGGAGGAGGGCGATGAGGGGATGTAGTCACATAAAGGGCAAGTGAGTAGGAAGGTGTTTAAAAGAAAGGATTAAAGCGATAAAGGATAAAGAAGCCATGAGAGAGATAGATAGATAGATAGAGAGAGAGAGAGAGGGGAGAGAGAGAGGAGAGAGGAGAGAGAGAGAGAGAGAGATGAGAGAGAGAGAGAGAGAGAGAGAGAGAGAGAGAGAGAGAGAGAGGAGAGAGAGAGAGAGAGAGAGAGAGAGAGAGAGAGAGAGAGAGAGGGGAGAGAGAGAGAGGAGAGAGGAGAGAGAGAGAGAGAGGAGAGAGAGAGAAGAGAGAGAGAAGAGGAGAGGAGGAGAGAGAGAGAGGGGAGGAGAGAGAGAGAGAGAGAGGAGAGAGAGAGAGAGAGAGAGAGAAGAGAGAGAGATAGAGGAGAGAGAGAGAGAGAGAGGAGAGAGAGAGAGAAGAGAGAGAGAGAGAGAGAGAGAACAAGAGAGCGAGAGAGAGTGTCATTCGGGTAGAGCACTCTTTTTAGCGTAATTTCCAGCAAGATTTCTGCCTTAACTCGATTATCCGTGTTACCTTAAATGAATTTTGTCGTTTTGCATACCGACCGCACTTGGGTGAGCGTGTGAGCAGGGAACCACATTTTAAGGCTGAGAAACTTGGCCTCCTTCTCTTACTTACGAGGGGAAAGGGGATCAATGATTTACTCTCCTTTAAACTTACATTAAGGGGAGAGAGAAAAAAAACATTAGCTCATTTTAAACCGATTTCCATAAGTAATAGGGGACTAAAAGGAAAGGGATTGAAAACGGCATAACGAAAACGATACTGTGCCGTATAAGTAATGTCTGACAGTGCTTCCTTATCTATACTAGAGTGAATATGGGAAGAGAAACTTTGTATTATTCCGCCGAAACAAGACGGGGCCTCCGCTCTGTTTTCTTCGGACATGGCCGCACTGGAAGCGAGTTAGCGCGGGAAAGCCTTATTAAAAATAGGTAACGCTCTTGCCGCAGAGTAATGATAATAATGATAATGAAAATAATAATGATCATAATAGTGATATTAATAATAATAATGAAAATAATATTTATTAAAATAATGATAATAATAGTAATAATAATAATAACACTGATAACGACTGATAATATTCATATTAGTATTTATATTAATAGTACTCATATAATAATGATAATAATGATAAAATAATCAATTAAGACAAATTGTATAACAGTACTAGATTGGATTCGAACCCTTGGACAGGGCTCGTCTTAGCTCCCTCAACACACAGAAGAATAGGAGGTAATCATACGCACCCCTACATGTTGTTACCCCAAACCCTTCTCGGTGGGCGGTGCAAGCGACTTTTATCTATTGCGGCCAGGACAGTCAACAAATATAATCAACTACGACAAGACAATTTGTCTTAATTAATTATACTTGTTGACTGTCCTGGCCGCGATAGATTAAAGTCGCTTGCTCCTCCCACCGAGATGGGGTTGGGGTAACAACATGTAGGGGAGCGTGACATTACCTTTTTTCTTTCGTGTGGTGAGGGAGCTAAGAACAGGGTTCTAAGTTCAGGGGTTCGAATCCGACCAGGTACTGTTATACAATGTAGGTAATGATAATAACAATAATAATTATAATAATAATTGTGATACTTATAATGGTCATAGTAGAAATGAAAATGATGGTATTTTTGATAATAATAATGATAATAGTAATGATAATGATATATATAGTAATAATAATAAAAATAATTATAATAATAAACTAATAATGATAATTATAATGTAATTAAATAATAATAATGATGATGAAAATGGTAATGATACTGTCAAGAATAATAATAATAATAATAATAATGGTAATAAGAATAATAATAAGAAAGATAATGTATATAAATTATTGCATAAAGATCTACGAAGTTAGTGAAACATGACAAAGCATTACCGCAGACTTTTTCCCCATATCTGCCTCGCGGTCCTGACTTTCTTCAATCACCTTCGCGTCGGTCGCAATCTCGCTCCCAGTGTTGCCGCGGCCTTAGACTTGCGAACTTCCTTGCGAACGTGTAGACAGTAGAAGAAGGTCCGTTATGAGGAGAGTTTGAGGGAAAGGACGAAAAGGTGGAAGATGAAGAGGAGGAGGAAGGTAAAGGGAGATAAGTTACAGCCTGAGAGATGAATAGAGGAGATGGGCAGGTGCATGGAGGTGAGAGATGAGATGGAAGGGAGATGAGGAAGCGTTGGAATATGGTAAGAGAGACAGAGAGAGAGAGAGAGGAGAGAGGAGAGAGAGAGAGAGAGGAAGAGAGAGAGAGGAAGAGAGAGAGAGAGAGACGAGAGAGAAGAGAGGAGAGAGAGAGAGGAGAGAGAGGAGAGAGAGAGAGAGAGAGAGAGAGAGAGAGAGGATGAGAGAGATAGAGGAGAAAAGAGAAGAGAAGAAGAAGAAAGAAAGAAGAGATTAAGAAAGAAAGAGAAAGAGAAGATAGAAAAAAAGAGAGAAATGAGAGAAGAAAAAAGACGCAAAGAGGAAAGGACAGAAAAGAAAAAGAAAAAGAAAGAAAGAGAGAGTGCGTGTGTGTGCGTGTGCGTGTGCGTGAGTGTGTATGTGTCTGTGTCTGTGAGTGTATATGTGTCTGTGTCTGTGTGTGTGTGTGTGTGTGTGTGTGTGAGGAGGTGAAGAGAAGACCAATTAGCGGTGAGCCAAGTAGAGCCGTCGCGACACTCGGGGACCCGCGCCAAGCCGCCTTAACCCTGGCTCAAGAAGCAATTGGGCCACGTGATCCAGGCACCTCAAGTCCCCGGCGGTAAGCAGGAGGGCACCACCAAGTAACAAGAAGTGCTGATAGGGAGAAAAAAAGGACCCGTATACGATGCTAAAGAAGGAGTCGAAGTAGATAAATTAATACAGTCATGTCTCAGGTATAAAAGTATTAGAATGTATATTTATCCTCGTTAATATTCTGTCTCACTGGGAAAAATGCAAAGATAGGGATGGAATGAATGGAGTTTTGTGTTTCCATTAAAGTCTCCTTGCTTTATGTTTTCCGTCGTCGCCTTCTCCGCCTCTATAAATGACCGAAGAAAATATATTGGGTTACTGTTGTTGCTCAAATTTGACTGCTTGTGTTGACGAGAGGAGAGAGAGAGAGAGAGAAGAGAGAGAAGAGGAGAGAGAGAGAAGGGGAAGAGAGAGAGAGGAGAGAGAGAGAGAGGAGCGACGAGGAGGAGAGGGGAGAGAGGAGGGGAGAGGAGAGAGAGAGAGTGAGAGAGAGAGAGAGAGAGAGAGAGAGGAAAGGGGAGAGAGGAGAGGGGGGGCGAGATAAGGAAGTTGGAGAAAAACCTAGCCCAAGGAGAAGAAGAAAAGGGCAAAGAGAGCGAAAGGGGTCCCCGCCCCTTAAAAGTCGAGAGGGAGGGGAATGAGCGGGAGAGGAAGAAAGGGGAGGCGAGTGAAAAAAAAAGTCCCCGCAAGGGAAATGAAGAAAGGGGGAAAGAGTTTGCCTGGGTTTTTTTAAAGGGCCGGAAGGCGTATTTGTTTAAGAGGGGGAAAGGGATGTATGGAGGAAGGGGGAAAAGGAGGAAAGGAGAAAATTGGGAAGGGGGATGGGGGAGAGGGGGAGAGGAATGAAGAGAGGAAGGGGAGAGAGAGAGAGGAGAGAGAGAGAGAGAGAGGGGGAGAGGGGGGAGAGAGAGAAGAGAGAGAGGGAGGGGACGGAGAGAGAGAAGAGAGAGGAGAGAGAGAGGAGAAAAGAGAGAGAAAACTTTGACTTTGACTTTTTATTGGCCTTTGTAACATAATACAATTTACTTATAAAAATATTGTATTTGAAGCCCAGGTCTGTTGAGCCGAAGCTCTTATGCAGACCAAAATTGGGCTTATAATTCTATGCAAGCAGACGGGGCTAAAGGCCACCGCTTACGGCAGAAATATATTCCTAAGACAAAAAACAAAGTGCAATATCAAATATACACAAACATACATGCACATGCAGGTTTTTTTGTACATAAAAAATAAACATTATGTATATGACTATATACATACATACACGCTTATTTATACATTTGAAGACATACGTATACCACGTATACACATACATATATACCCACATACATACACATCTATGCACAAAATGCGTACATACATAAACACACGCACATGATCATATATATATACACACATACATACACATATATACACACATACACATATATACACATACATACATACACACATACAAATACACATACACAATAATACACATACACACACATGCATACACACACATACACACACATATGCACATAAACACATATGCACATATACACATACAAACACTTGCAGCTGTGTTATTGAGCCCATGCATAGTAATAAGTTTATAAATATATGTGAAAATAGAAGAGTTGAACAAAAAGCATTATAGTGTTAATTTCGCTGGTATCTATTTATCAAATGTTGTTTAGCATTATACTTGAAAGAAGACAATGAAAGGGAATTTCTGAGATTTTCTGGTAAATCATTCCAGTATCTGACCCCCCGTGTACCTATGTTTTGTTGGGCCTGTGTGGTTCTGCACCGTGGGATTCTTAGGCAAAATGGTCTTCTGCCGCCATCATGTGCTGTG
>JACEEZ010024593.1:472159-492159 GCA_016584305.1 Chionoecetes opilio
CAGATTTTCTCTCCTATAGTTTTCCTGGATTGATAGGATGACCTCCGTAAAGTTGTCTCGTCTGTACTTTATGCCACAACTTTATAGCAACACTCGACGGCTTTATGCTTTATTTTCTCCCCCCCCTCTGTCGATTCCTAGATATTGATGTTAGTTTTAAAACGGTCGAGGAAGGTTAGGTATTGCTGTACATATTCATCATCATATTTTCTTGCCTTTATTTCAATTTTTACACACTTTCAGGGCCTGTCATATTTTTCTTTTTGGTATAGCCCTGACTCTATTATTAACGATAAGGTTGTGCTATGCCTAGGTGTGATTAGCCAAGGTCCAAGGTGTCACTGATGGTCTAAGGAGCGGTGAGTGAGAGGAAATATTGGCGAAAGTGTTATGATGAGCTGCCCTCGACTAGTTACACCACACTTCTATAATAATATAAGCGAAAGTGTGTGTGTGTATGTCCGCGATAAGTGCCGCCCCCCCGTAGCACAATCCCATCATATGGGACAGTTTTGAAACCAGCTCGACCAGGGGCACATTATAAGCCCACTTATGAAATGATCCGATCACCTTTTTTTTTTTTTTTTTTTTTTTTTTTTTTTTTTTTTTTTTTTTTCTTTTCTTTTCTTTTTTTCAGCAGCCTATTACCGAGAATTGTGAAAAAATGTGGGTTGCGAGAATTGAGGAAACCTTGGTGATGGGTAATGGGTGGGGTGATGGGTAATGGGTGTGGGGTGATGGGGGAGTGAATGGTGGGGGGTGATGGTAATGGGGGAGTGAATGGGTGTATGGTGATGGGTAATGGGTGAGTGAATGGGTGGGGGGGGATGGGTAATGGGTGAGTGAATGGATGGGGGGTGATGGGTAAAGGCGTTAATACATACATTTCTACATCCATGATTTCAGGAAAGTTAGAAGGGGCTATCTGGAGAGTGTGTTTGGTGGGGCCCTTTTGGGCCCACCAAACACAGGTGGTGGGCCGAAGGCCCACCAATAGCCCTCCGCAGTAGCTAGCCAAAAAGTCCGCCCGGAGGGCGGCTTTGCGGCTATATAGTGTATCATAAAAGTTTACCTTCTCAACGAATTCTTTATTATTGTTTTTATTATGTGTGTCCGTGAGTGCGTCTGTCTATAAGTCTCTCTTCTCTCTCTCTCTCTCTCCTTCTCCCTCCTCCCTCCCTCCCCTCTCCTCTCTCTCCTCTCTCTCTCTCCCCTCTCTCTCTTTTCCCCCATCTCTCTCTCTCTCTCTCTCTCTCTCCTCTCTCCTCTCTCTCCCCCTCCTCTCCCCTCCTCTCTTCTCTCTCTCTCTCTCTCTCTTCGGGGAAAAGCACTATCAGAAATCTTTGAAATTCCATATGGTGTGCCACAAGGGTCAGTACTCGGACCAATTCTATTTCTAATATTTTTAATGATTTTTCACACTATATCTCTGACTGTCATGTACTCCAATATGCTGACGACACCCAGCTCATACATACCGTACCATTGACAAACTTGATGAGCTCATCCTCAGTGGCGAAAACACACTGGCCCTAACTAAAAACTACTTCCATGCAATGATTTGATGTTGAACACTAAAAGACCCAGTGTATGTTTGTGGGAAGCAGAAAGTATATCTCCGAAATACCACCCAACACCTGCTTAAGAGTTGCCGGATGCGTGATTGTTCCAAGTAAATCATTAAAAAATCTTGGTATCCATTTCGATAATTATTTGAATTTTGATAGCCACATAAATGAAATTAGAAGGAAACTCTTGGTACGTTGATTTATGTAAACCGAATCAAAGAAAATTTGAACAAAAACGCACGACTAATATCCATTCACTCTCTTGTCTTGAGCATCATTAACTACGGCATCAAAATATGGGGTGCCACTTATACAACTCACTTATATCAAGTTCAAAAGCTGCAAAACTTTGCTGCAAAAGTAGCGTTGGGCGGCGGAGCAAAGCGTGACCACGCCACACCGTTTTTGAGGCAGCTCGGGTGGCTAAAAATATATAATAAGTACAAATATGAACTTGGTATAATGACCTACACATCATCAACGGATATATCCCTGAACACCTAATGTCCTTGCCAACAGTAAGAGATACGTTCTCTTCCTACCAGACAACAACAACAATTGTATGTCCCTAAAACTAATACCAACATGGGAGAAAGGTCTGTGCTTGTGGCAGGACCAAAATTATGGAACACTCTCCTCACAAACGTTAGGAATGCTAACACCTTATCCTCATTTAAAAAACAGTTGTTTAATCATCTTTTAAGTGAGCAATTTGACACATAGCACCTACTGAGTTATGTTTTAACAAATAATATTTTAATTTATTGTTTTTTATTATGGAATTCTTTTATTAGTTTTAAAATTTTATCTTTCCCTTATTTTTTAATGACGAATCCCCTATGGACGAATATCCTACATAGATTTAAGCCTATATAAAATATTATATTCTTATGATATTGTTTTTTATAAGTTAACATGTAAAGAATAACCATTGTCAAATGGAGAAAAAATATCTGAATCTCTCTCTCTCTCTCTCTCTCTCTCTCTCTCTTTTCTCTTTTCTCTCTCTCTCCTCTCTCTCTCCTCTCTCTCTCTCCTCTCTCTCTCTCTCCTCTCTCTCTCTCTCTCTCTCTCTCTTTCACACACACACACACGCACACGCACACGCACGTTAATACTTTTACATAAATGTCGCCGTAAATATAGAGCACCAGCACATCCCAAGGCACATCATAAATACATCTCGCCCTTCGTGTGGCCTTGTGACGCCCCTCGGGCTGAGGCAAAGCAGGAAACTGTCATGCAAACTTGTCCTCGGTTGTATCACCCCCTCTGATTTCACACACACACACCACACACACACACACACACACACCACACACACACCCCACCCCACACACACACACATCTTTGCCTATTATTTCAGGCGGCTGTATTCTTGTTCCAGCACACACCAGGGAAATACTGGTGGCTTGAGGAACATATTGCAGGTCACACTACCAACTCTCCATTTTCTTGCTTATGAAGTGTTAATCTTGTTTCAGTAATGATAGCGGGAGGAACATGACACGCCTGTAGATACGTACATACATAGCAGGTCACGGAACTAGGTGTCTCTGTCCCTTTCAACGCCTACTGATATCATTTTGTCCCTCACTCCCGTTTCCACTGCAATGGCCTCATGTTGACTTCATTTGATTTTTGGATGAGGGTCAATATTTGTAATTTCTTACTGTCTTTTTAGTCCTTTAAGGACTTACCGTATTTTAAAGGAAGCAAAACTGTCTAGGTAAGAGTATGGAAGCAATATTAACACGGGATGCGGTATATTGGGCTCCTGTTAAAGGAAATTATCATTATGTTGGGCTGATTGTCAGGCCTCACTTTTGCATCCTCTGACGGGGTGAGACAATGTAAACGTTATTTTTTTACTATTAAAAAAAAAGTATCATTGAGTTATAAATCACTGTTTTATTTGGTTAGTTATGTAATATGTTAAGGGAAACAAGCAATATAATGCTTTGCACGATGGTATCACAGTAAAAAACATGGACCCATACATTACAAAGCATGATATTATACGTGCATAAAGTTGTTCATTAAATACCAAGCAACAAACGATAAACAGTTCATTGTCTTATGCGTGGATGTCGCATCGAAAACTTACTGAACGCCGCGCGACAACAAAGCTGCTCTTGCCGCTATCCCACGCACTGGTCCTGTTATTTCTGCGCTTCACTTAATCATTTTGCCTCATTCAGCTGGGAACGGCACTTAAAGATGAGAGACATACAGACAAACAGAGTGCCACACACACACACACACACACACACACACACACACACACACAACACACACACACACACATAGGGTACTCCGTGGTGTAGGGGAAGCACGCTCGGTTCACAACCGAGAAGTCCCGGGTTCGATCCCCGGGCGGAGCGGAAATAGATTCCTTAAAACCCGAGCCCCTGTCCACCCAGCAGTGAATGGGGTACCGGGTGTTAGCCGGGGTTTGTGACCTGCTCTCCGGGGTACTGGCTTCGGCCAACACAAAGCACTAAGGATGAATGATAAAAAAATGTTGATATGGAGACGGGGCCATACGAGCGTTGCTCAGGCCCTGTAAAATACAACTAGATGAATACACACACACACATACACATACATACACAGGCACATACACATATACACACACACACACACACACACACACACACACACATGATGATAAGGGGTACTCCGTAGTGTAGTGGTTAGCACGCTCGGTTCACAACCGAGAAGTCCCGGGTTCGATCCCCGGGCGGAGCGGAAACATATGGGCTGTTTCCTTAAAACCCCAGCCCCTGTCCACCCAGCAGTGAATGGGTACCGGGTGTCAGCCGGGGGTTTGTGACCCCCCTCCCGGGTGGTGGCTTCGGCCTACACTAACCACAAAGGGATGAATGATAAAAATTTTTGATATGGAGACGGGGCCATACGAGCGTTTGCTCTGGCCCTGTAAAATACAACGAGATGAATACAGAAAGACAGACGGACAATCCAACAAACACAAGGAGTAAAAAAACAAAACAAAACAGACAGCCCACCCAGCCAGACAGAGGCAGAAGCCAGACACGCAAGACACAGAACCAGACACCAACAAGTGGTATTATATAAATAGACGAAACCGGAGAGGAAAAGAGCAAGGGATGAAAAGAGAGAGAGAGAGAGAGAGAGAGAGAGAGAGAAAAGAGAGAGAATAAGAAAACACCTTATTACTCATCATAAGTATCCACTGTAGCATTATTTACGAAACTCTCAATGGGAATCTAATTTTGAACTTATAACATGAGTTGAGAGTGCTACAAGTTGTCTACGCTGAGTAATCTACTAACTGTATTGAAACTGCTGACAGACAGTGTGGAAATTATCCATAAACCACCCTCTTGTAATTGGTAGAGTGGTGGTTTTGTTTCCCCCCCCCCCTTGTGAGAGGTATTTTCCGCTCGTCATAGGGGGAGTGCGTGATAGGGGTGAGTAGGAATGTATATATTATTATAATGGTAATGGGTAATATTAAGGTAATTTAAGTAAATGATTAGTACTGGGATAGGATAAATTAATATTCCCAGTGGTTAATAAACATTGCACTTAAATATTAATTTGGAGCGACTGGCTATTGGTCGCCGTCATAATATTTGTAACCTATCCTGCGTGTATTCGTGGCAGATATTGGTAGGGGTGCGCCTCGCCGCCACCACGAACGATTGACACGTGTAGGTAGGATTGGTTTTGGCCGCTGCTCGTCCACAGGGAGAGAACAGTACACCCAGACCCTCCGTGAGGATAACATCAATCTAATATACGGGCTTGCTTGTCTACAAGTACAAGTATCATTCCAGCCCTCATGGGATTAACATCTTTTCTCTTATCTAAAAGAAGAGATTTGTACATACGTTAATTTTGTACATATATAAGTGATAAAACCAATAGGACCGTGTTAGAATACAACACTGATAACAATTGCGCGTCAAGTTACTGGTGTGATAACCACTTGACGCCGACCACGATTATGCCTCCACCTCCGCTCTTGTCATTCACGGGTGACCACATCGGATCACTAGACCATTGCAGTATTAATACAAGACCTACAGCCCATTTTAACCCACTATCCTCCGATAAGTATCCTAGTTAGTTGATTATCTGGGGTATGGAGTCGGGCAGGGATATATGGGTTTGATGTTAGGTAAGAGAAACTCAGATTAAATATGTATGTGAAATAAATTCCCATATTGGTGCCCCTAGTAGAGGAATATTGATGATCATGTGATTCAAAGTGGTTGTTAATTGTGGCGTAGTTATGAGCCTGCCACAATCGTTGGTTATGAGGCTGGAGGCGGGGGTTTCGAAGCGTCAAGAATGACTCAGCTGTTCAACTACCATATGCCATCACGCTGTGGTAGTAGATAGCATCAGAGGTTACGTACTAGTTAGTTGTAATAACTAAAGTGGGGGTTGGCCATAGGCCTGGTTATGCGCCTTGTTAGGCAAGCCAACAGCTCTTCCCGCACTTATAATATAACTAATTATCAACTAACAATGTTTTTAGTAACGTAATCTTGCATTTAATATTTCATTTGAGTTAATCAATTAAAATCATGACGGAAGGGACTAAATCATTAGCTGCTAAATTAGGCTGGCTGACACGGTTATATAATACGTGTGACGAAGCAGCTGGGACTAACCCTATTGACTATAATAGTTTAAAGTCAGGTCTACCATGGCTAAATAAGCAATGGGAAAAATATGAGGAGGCTTACTGCCTATATGAAGTTCAATTAAAACAAGCTGGGGATAAAGAAATTATTCAGATATATGTTATCAATCATGAACACTAATGTCAAAGATATATCGATAAAGTAATTGAATATGAGGGATTACTGGAGTGTGCTCATATTCCATCTACAGCTAAAGCTTCTTTAACCCAAAGTTTGCAAGGTATTAAGCCAGAACCCCCCCACAGGGAGATCACGATTATTACGCCTGAAGGTAATCAGCTATATCAGCCACCCTCAGAGTTTAAGGATCCCTCGTTAGTGGGTAGTTATCCTGCGCCTGTTACGCAAATCAAACTGCCTGTAATTACGATTCAAACTTCTCAGCCTACCAGTAAACCACTTAGACCTACCCAAATAATAGATACAAACCCTATATCCAGGGCTACTAATAGTGAAGTACGAAGAATACATTGTGTCTTATGTGAGGGGAAACATACGCCCTCCACATGTAATATCTATTAAAATTGTTACACGAGAGTTGAAAGGTTAATGCGCCTTGGTAACTGCCTAACCTGTCTCCGTGGTAAACATGCTTCAAATGCATGCCCTATAAACTTAAGAACTTGTAGGAAATGTAAACAATCTGTTCATAACATCGGTCTCTGTCCTAACAGTGATAATAACTCAGACCCTACAGTAGTTAAAATGGCAGTCACTAATAAGAGTAGTTCAGCAGCTGTTCCTACTGCGGAGTTGAAGGTGTGCCATAATGGTCATTCAGTCAATGTAAAGACGATGTTTGACAGTGGTGCACAAAGATCCTTCATAAGCAGAGAGATAGTTGAATTATTACAACTACCCATAATTAATAAAGTGAACATAGCCATATCAGGTTTTCTCGCCAATAATGAGGCTCAAACCTATGACATAGTTCAACCCCTAGTCCAATTAGGAAGATATAAATGTAGGGTAGCTGCTGTAGTAGTAAAAAATATTGGTATTAGTTTAACTGTTAATGGACTAAAGGACACAGCTGAAATGCTGAGGGATAATGGTGTTAAACTAGTTAGAAATACCTTCAAAGACGTTGATGGACCTTTCCAATTAATAATAGGAGCCGATTATTTTGGGCGTTACCTAAGGAAGGTCATCAAAATACATAACGTCTCAATGTTCACTAGTGCTTGTGGTAAGGTAATAATGGGACCCATCCCACATACCGATACAGTCGAACAGGAGAGTATTCCTAGTCATGCACAACCCCTATTAATTACCAGAATAGGAACCATTTTCTTGCCCACCAATAAGTGAGGTTTTAGAGGAAAGTGGTATTCCAGTTCATAATGAATATATTGCCACTAATGAAAATCCTAATAATAATGTGTCGCGAGGAGATAGCAACCTCAAATTGAATACAGGATTATGGTTTAAAGGCCCTACCTGGCTGAAAGAGTGTAATAATAATCCTAATATAGTTTCCACTCAGTCAGACATATCTGAAGATATATGGTTTATAGGCCCTACCTGGCTGAAAGAGTGTAATAATAATCCTAATATGGTTTCCACTCAGTCAGATATATCTGAAGATATAATAAGGGAACCTGAATTGATCCCAGATCCTGTGATAGACATAGAAAGGTTTTCCTTATTGGTTAATACTCCCTGCAAGGTTAATACTCCCTGCAGGGTTAATACTCCCTGCAAGGTTAATACTCCCTGCAGGGTTGATACTCCCTGCAAGGTTGATACTCCCTGCAAGGTTAATATTCACTGCAGGGTTAATACTCCCTGCAAGGTTAATACTCCCTGCAAGGTTAATACTCCCTGCAAGGTTAATATTCCCTGCAGGGTTAATAAAAGGGATAGCTCTGATCCTTTGAAGTTTTGTATCAGAACAATACAGAAGCAGGTATTTCCTGAGGAATATCAGCTATTGGCTTCAGCCAGCCCCCATAGGAACAAATTGACCATATTGGGTCTGTTCCTTGATCATGAGGGTATTAGGTGTCGAGGTCAAAATTTTCAAGCTGATCTTCCAAATAAAACCTGCCATCCCATACTAATTCCCAAACGCCATCATCTTACTAAATTGTTGGTGGAAGAAAATCATAGGAACTCATTACATGGCGGAATGGTTACAATGTTGGCCGATATCAGGTGTAATTTTTGGATAAATCATGGTAGACAGGCAGTCAAATATTACCTCAGATCTCTCATTAAATTTAATAGGTCTGAGTGTAGACTAGTCTCCTATCTAGGTCCCCCTGAACTTCCCGCTGATAATGAGCTCTTAAAAACATTTGAGGTCAATGGTGATGACTACACTGGGATACTATAACATCAGGAGATAACTCTCCCCCGATCAAGTATATGTCAGCATATTCACTGGGACCTCTATCAAAACTATTAATTTTTAAAATAGCTAAAGACCACAGTTTCCGAAACCACTATTGAAATGTTCCGGCGCTATGTGGCCTGGGGTGATGTCACATGAAGCGTAACTTCAGTTTTCGTCGGCCCCCAGTGTGGAAATTATCCATAACCACCCTCTCGTAATTGGTAGAGTGGTGGTTTGTTTCCCCCCCCCCCTTTTGAGTGAGGTATTTTCCGCTCGTCATAGGGGGAGTGCGTGATAGGGGTGAGTAGGAATGTATATATTATTATAATGTAAATGGGTAATATTAAGGTAATTTAAGTAAATGATTAGTACTGGGATAGGATAAATTAATATTCCCAGTGGTTAATAAACATTGCACTTAAATAATTAGCACCTTAATTTGGAGCGATTGCTGGCTAGCTGGCTATTGGTCGCCGTCATAATATTTGTAACCTATCCTGCGTGTATTCGTGGCAGGTATTGGTAGGGGTGCGCCTCGCCGCCACCACGAACGATTGACACGTGTAGGTAGGATTGATTTTGGCCGCTGCTCGCCCACAGGGAGAGAACAGTACACCCAGACCCTCCGTGAGGATAACATCTATCTAATATACGTGCTTGCTTGTCTACAAGTACAAGTATCATTCCAGCCCTCATGGGATTAACATCTTTTCTCTTATCTAAAAGAAGAGATTTGTATATACGTTAATTTTGTACATATATAAGTGATAAAACCAATAGGACCGTGTTAGAATACAACACTGATAACAATTGCGCGTCAAATTACTGGTGTGATAACCACTTGACGCCGACCACGATTACGCCTCCACCTCCGCTCTTGTCATTCACGGGCGACCACATCGGATCACAAGACCATTGCAGTATTAATACAAGACCTACAGCCCATTTTAACACACTATCCACCGATAAGTATCCTAGTTAGTTGATTATCTAGGGTATGGAGTCGGGCAGGGATATATGGGTTTGATGTTAGGTAAGAGAAACTCAGATTAAATATGTATGTGAAATAAATTCCCACAGACAGACTGATGGCGCAGTTAGCTTGGAACTCAAGCACAAAGACAGGAGTATTACACACGACGGCGTAACGAAGCTAACTGTTGCAGCGCCGTCAAACTTTGCTGTTTCTGGTGGTGGTGGTAATGGTATTGATGATGATGACAGTGGTGATGGTGGTGGTGGTGATGATGATGATGGCAGTGGTGGTAATGGTATTGATGATGATGACAGTGGTGATGGTGGTGGTGGTGATGATGATGATGATGGTGGTGATGGTGGTGGTGGTGGTAGTGGTGGTGGTGATGGCAGTGATGGTGGTGGTGGTGATGATGATGATGGCAGTGGTGGTGATGGTGGTGGTGGTGGTGATGATGATGATGGTGGTGATGGCAGTGATGGTGGTGGTGGTGGTGGTGGTGGTGATGGTAATGGTGGTGGTGGTGATGGTGGTGGTGGTGATGATGGTGGCGGTGGTGGTGGTGGTGGTGATGGTGATGGTGATGGTGGTGGTGGTGATGGTGGTGGTGGTGGTGATGATGATGGTGGTGGTGATGATGATGATGGTGGTGGTGATGATGATGATGATGATGGTGGTGGTGATGATGATGATGGTGATGGTGGTGGTGATGATGATGATGGTGGTGGTGATGATGGTGGTGGTCGTGATGATGGTGGTGGATGTGGTGATGGTGGTGGATGTGGTGATGGTGGTGGATGTGGTGATGGTGGTGGTGGTGGTGGTGTGTAGCTGGTGTTGTGAGGGAGAGCCATGGATGATCGGTAGTAATAGTGAGAGGTCGTCCACCGTTATAAGAACATAGAGCATAAGGAAGCTATAAGAGGCCGTGAGACCTACACGTGGTATTTCTTGTTGCTTAACATTACCTACATCCACCTTTCATCCCCATCCATGAAATGGTCCAGCCTCCTTTTAAAACTCCCTATTGACTCCGCACTTACTACCTGATGTCTATTCCAATCATTTACTACCCTATTTGTAAACCAGTTTTCCCCTGAATGAAGGTTATGTCTGAGTGTTCCCTTCTGCTAATAATAATGCTTGGAGACATCTCTTTCTTGGCCTGCCCCGTCCATGCGTTGGCGGCAGGCTGCAGGCCGTCGAGACACACACTGCTAAGATTGCATTCCCTCAACCTTCTAAAATCTAAAGGCTCATACAAAAACCTGATTTATTTTTACTAGATCCGATTATGTATTTCTGCTCAAAGATTTTAATGGCATATAACGGGATCTTTTTATCTTATTTACATTTCATTTGAAAGTCACTGTTATTATGTGCAATGTATTGTATTTTTTTCCCTCTCTTCCTTTTATTTTCCAATTTCTTTTACTGATAATATTATGATTGTATGGAATAGAATGATATACCTTTCTTTACTTCCATCCTTGTTGGCCCTCGCACGTAAAACAACAAAGTGATCAAACAAAATTGTGTGGTTGTGTGCCGGGTAGAACACTGCACCTTTGCTCCTTTTTGTGGCGAATGTTAGCTATGGTGGACGATCCACGGTAAGCGGGTAGGCACCAAACCCTACTGAAACCTCTGTAGGTATTACCAGAAGGAAAAGCTATAAAACCTTTCCTAAAAAGATCCTGTTATATGCCATCAAAAATGTTGTAAAGAAATACATGATCGGATTTAGAAAATATGTATCAGGTTTATGTGTGAAGGTTTGAGGAAGTGCGATCTCTGCAGTCTTGCGTCTCGACGGCCTGCAGCCTGCCGCTATAACGCATGGACGGGCAGGCCAAGAAAGTGATGTCTCCAAGCATTGCATCAGCAGAAAGGGAACACTCAGGCTAACGTGCACGAACGCAGGACGAGGCAGTCCCACCGCAGCCACAGAGAAGCCACCGTCCACCTTATTCCGTCCTAGTAATGTATGTAAGCAAACAAAGGGTTTGCGAAAAAACAAAGAAAAACAAACGCAAGAATCGCAGCTACTTCCCAAGCTACTTCTCTCTGATCGATTATAACAATTTTTCTTTTTTCTCTTTGCTGGGAGTTTTATGATCTGTTTTTTCTCTCTCTCTCTCTCTCTCTCTCTCTCTCGTCTCTCATCTCTCTCTCTCTTCTCCTCACCTCTCTCTCTCTCTCTCGTCCTCTCCTCTCTCGTCTCTCTCCTCTCTCTCCCTCTCATCTCTCTCGTCTCTCTCTCTCTCTCTCTCTCCTCTCTCTCTCTCTCTCTCTCTCTCTAGTGCAACCGTTCCCATGCCGGCTAGATTGCCCTCCTCCTGCTCCTTCTCCTCCCTTTCCCCCCCCCCTTTCTCTCCTCTTCATTCTCTTCCTTTTTCGTCCTCTCTTCTCCCTTCTATACACTACTCACAGTTTCAACGTGTTTATCAACTTCTACATCACTTGAACCTACTTAGCTGCTCTTAACTCCACGCCACATCTTGTTTCTCTTCTTCTATTCCTTCTTGAAAGTCCGATATTCATTACGTTGCATGGTATCACTTATTGCACTTGAGACACGTAGCTATAACGTTTATGATCGGTGCTACCGTTGTCACTAATTGTGTTTACCATCAAGGCTGTGATCGAACGACTGTCACATTGCATTCTCTTGCGTAATGGAAGACGTACGGTGCTTCGTTCCGTAAAATTTCTCGCAATCGAAAAAATGTAATGAAAAGAACATATACTAAATCATTATTTGATATTTATTTTTCCCTTTACAACACAGAACAATGTTAGGATGCATACAAAATAAGGATATGCCAATACCAAGAACGAGGAGACGTGATACTCCCCACTAGAAACAGACTCAACTAGGGTGGGGCCACTCAGTAGAGGCGCATACCTCCGCCCAGGCACGTAATAATTGGTTGCCATGGCAACAGTTTTGATTTGATTCATCCAAAATTTAAATCGGTTCTTCCTTATACTAAATAGACTTGGTATACCAAGTTTGGTCCAAATCTATTAGTAACTTTTTTGAGAAATCCTGTACACTAACAAACAAACAGACAGATCGGGGTGAAAACATAACATATTGGTTGCCATGGCAACAGTTTATGATTCGATTTCATCCAAAATTCAATCAGTTTATTTCTTATACCAAATAGACTTGGTATACCAAGTTTGGTCCAAATCTATTCCTAACTTTTGTAGAAATCCTGTACAGTGTACACTAACAAACAAACAAACAAACGGATCGGGGTGAAAACATAACCTCCCTCCAACTTCGTTGGCGGAGGTAATTACAGGTAATGTTGCAAAATAATATGACAGCGGTAAGGGAAGGCAAGGAATAAATGACATGTCCTGCACAGCATGCCTTGGGAGGGTAAGGGGAGAACAGGCAGTTACTTTTCACCATTTCAGTACTCGTGGAAACTGTAAAAAGAATGGACAAGCCACTCTGCTGTGGCTTGCGAGTGATAGGGGACTGGGAATTAAAAGCAGTGAGCGTTGATGAAATGAACAGCCTTTCATTCATCCTGCTTAAAAGATTTGCGTTGAAAGAGCTCGTCTGAAAAAGCAAAGGGAAGTGTACTTCCTGCAAGGACGGTTAAAACATCGTGATATATCCATCGTCTGTGTGGGGAGGAAGGCATGGATGGAGGAGGCAATTTGTAATGTTTATCTATACTGACGTTGTTGTTGTACCAGTTTATACGAGGAAATCCAATTAACATTCGTCAAGTAGAGAACGTCCACCATTGAGAAGAGGAGGTAAAAGTTTCGATAGAGAGGGGCTTTGTTTGGAAGGTTGTGTGTGTTTATACGTAAAAGAACTGAACTTTTTAGACATTAGAGATTGATATACTGTTCTTGCCCCATTTCCGCAGTTTGAATGCACTGTAGTACATGTACGGGACTTTTGTAGTGCCACCGAGAGGGTCGTATGTTCAATGAGGTGGTGAGTTCACTGGCACAACACAGCCCTGCGGAACACCACTAATGATACGTCTAGAAAATCAATAATGATAGGTTTAGAAATCTGGCCATACAACGCAGCTGTAGCACATCGACTGAAGAAAAGTGCACCAATGTTTACTCTCTCCCCTTCTTCAAATATTTTTTTCTCTCTCTCTCTCTCCTCTCTCTCTCTCTCTCTCTCTCTCTCTCTCATCTCTCTCTCCTCTCTCTCTCTCTCTCTCTCTCTCCTTCTCTCTCTCTCTCTCTCCTCTCTTCTCTCTCTCTCTCTCTTATTTCTCTCTACTCTCATTCTCTCTCTTCTCTCTCAAATCTCTCTCTCTCTCTTCCTTCTCTCTCTTCTCTCTCTCTCTCTCTTCTCTCTCAACAACAGCACACACACTCTTTCATCGCAAAACATATACGCTCTCCACCAACGCAATATCAGTAACAAAAGCCCTATTAATAATCCATAATTTGCATGATATTCCATGCATGATTTTACTGATTGTATGGTAATCAGCGGGGTGGTGAGGCCGATCTTCCTTTGTATCAATTTAGCATTTTCCAGAAATGTCTTTGCTTTATACGCTGTTGCAGTGTATTTGGGCGCAGCGGGAGGTCTAAAAGAACTGTTGATAAATTAAAACAAAAAAAACACTTGCTTCTGTGAGCTTCTATTATTCCTGAAAATCTCATAGTAAAAACTAATCATGTTTATACCATAACTTTTGTGTTTCTTTGTGCATATCTTAAGACTGTGCCTCCTTGAGCATGAGTGCGTTTGTCTTCTTAAGTCATTGTTGTATATTAATTAACAATGTATAGTTTCGATATTTGAATTATAAAATAAAATCTATCATTATGTTATTTCGTTCACTGGTGATTGAAAAAGATAGAAATGTTTTTTTTTCTACTACTTCTTCTATTACTGTTTGGAAAGTCCCGTGCGTGCATGCTTGCTGAATCCTGCAGGTCTTTACGAATTCTGCATGACTTTCCCGTGCTTCGTTTCCCTGCTCTTTTTTGCTTTGCTTTCTTGTTTCTTTCTTGTGTGTATTGTGTATTGTGTGTATTTTGTTTTGCGTGTGTGGCCTACCTTGGGCCTACCACGCGTCACAACGATTTTTAGGTCAAAGGTCAAGGTCATGAGGTTTACAAAATTTCAAAATAAATTTTGGTCCATAGTACTTTTACTATTAAGGATAGGGACACAAAATTTCAATTCAATTTTGTTTGAAGTTTGGGACACCAACAGGGCCATATGACCTTGACCTTGGCTTTGACCTTGAAGATAGGAAGGGTCAACTCATCTCTATCTGATATTATGGCTACAGGCGTGGGTCAGCATCTCTCTTGTGTGCAGATAATGATCTACATAGTTATTGTTAGAGTTGTTGTTACCATTGTAGTTGTTGTTATTCTACATACATACAGCTACTCACACTCATCAGTTTCGTCATTATATTCAGAAGTTTATCAGATTAATTTCTGCCTCAGTCTTGTGTCTTATGCATAATATGAATCAGTGTGTTTCTCAGATCCTTTAAGCTGGGAGAAGGGATACATTTTCTAATCATTCACTCTTGCTTCATATGGTGTATCTTGTATTAATTACCAAGACATCTTCTGAATGGACTGTTTCTGATTTCTTTAGTATTTTTTAATCATCCAAAGAAACTTAATGTGGCTACTTTCTATGACACTTAACAGTAATGACAGTTTGAGGGAGGTCACTATTACGCTAAGCGTGTTGGCATAAGTGGCTCTGCCAACACTCTGCCCCATGTCTGGCAGCAATGGCTGGTGCGTCTCATTCGCCAAGTGGAGGCTGCTCATTGGTAGTCACATTTCTTTTTCTCTTTTTCTGTTGCTGCTTTAACCGAAAGACGACGACTACGACCTAAATAACAAGCAGGTTGGGGCGAGAAGAAGCCTGTGTGCCGCTCTGAAAAATAGAAAAGTAAATTCCACAAAACGAAAGACTTGCTTAGTTTGGTTTGTCATATCAAAGCGGTTGTTGCCATCATGCAACGTTGCTGTTTGAATCATGGCACTGTTAAGTTTTGCATAAAATTTGCTTTTTTATATGTTAATTTTTTTTTCATATGACAACTTGATGTTTCATATCCACATATTTTGATGTTTCATATCTACACTAATGGCTGCATCCCATCAATCTATACAATTTATAGAAGTTTTTAGGTGGATAAAGGGATTTGATAAAGGAGAGGTAGGGAAAGTTCTTACGGCTATTAATCAGGGTAGAGCAAGAAGTAACGGATTCAAGCTGGAAAAGCGTAGATTTAAAAAAAAAATAGGGAAAAACTGGTTAACAAATAGGGTGATAAATGATTGGAATAGACTCAGTAGACAGGTTGTTAGTGCGGAGTCATTAGATAGCTTTAAAGAGAGGATAGATAAATTCATGGATGGGAATGATAGGTGGATGTAGGTAGTGTTATGTAATATGAACTACCTCGTGTAGGTCTCACGGCCTCTTGTAGCTTCCTTATTTTCTTATGTTCTTATGTTCAATTACAGTCATCATTTTAATCTATCACATGGCAACATAATATTGGTGGCTGCGTTACAGGATATGCCCATCACTACATTGAAGATCATGGATGAAGATGAGTCATGGGAAAGAAAAAAAAATACACTTTCGTATCAGGACAGTCTAAGAGTTATCTTTCAAATAATAAAAAGACACTCATCGTTAATTTAAGTCCTCTGGTATTCATTTGCTTAGTATTCATTTGTTTATCTATTCGTATGATGCAATTAATTTAGCTATCCGTATTTTTAGCTGTTGATATTATCGTGAAGCTTGGACGTAGTGAAATGAGTGTTCCAGTGTTGCCTCTTTCCATTGCCTCTTTACTGTTCAAAGTAACTTGGCACACCAGCCGTTCCCTCTCCCTACCCGCTTCCCTTCACGCTGCTTGTCCAGTGTTGCCGATAGATCAGCCTGGTCCTCTGGCCCTTCCTGACTGGTAATGGCCCGGGAGACAAAGCATGTAATTACCGGTGGATGGGGTGCAGCTTATGAAAGAGAAAAGCACTATGGTTGGCGGCTGGAAGGACGGTGGGGCACTGGGGCGTGTTAAGGCGCTCTTCACTATCCTCATGAAAGCCTGTTTGTTTCTGTCCATCCAGGCGTGATGGTGACGACGACGAGGATCATAACAATAAAAGGTGACAAAAAGTGACCAAATACTTCTAATCGGTCATGATGCTCCATACATTTCGCTACAATGAGTGGAATATAGTCGGTATTTCTCTTTTCCTAATTTTTTAATCATAAAAGATGACATTTGCGGATGCAAAAAATTAGACGCGAAGCTCTCTTATCGGTTGTAGAATACCTTAAAAATATATTACTCTGCTAAATGATGTACTTTACTGATGTACTGGCTTTATACCGTGCTGAGCCATCTAGCAATAATACAAAGGTAGCCAATAGGACACATCCATCTATTCAAAAGAATCGAACCGGCGTGCCTCTCAAAGGTTTTAGGCTCAAATCCATTGCTTCGTTCACCGTGACTGGACTGTTTCGACACCACTACGCGCCTTCCTGAATATGTTAATGGCATAGTGAACATCATGACGGAGACAGAGATCCACCATAGAGGGAGACCATGTCCATAGGTAGCTAGAAATATTAAGTGATGAATGAAAGCATAATTATCACTGGCTTATACCACATGGGCACGACTGACACTGCGATGGGGTACTTTTTTATTTTTCATCATGACAAAAAGGTTACAACGGGGGAGAGAGAGAGAGAGGAGAGAGAGAGAGAGAGAGAGAGAGAGAGAGAGAGAGAGAGAGAGAGAGAGAGAGAGAGAGAGAGAGAGAGAGAGAGAGAGAGATTATTTTTACCAAGTTTCTCCACAAGCTAAATCTCTCAGCTACTTTACGAGTTTTCAAGCACATTATGCCAACAACAGATTACATTCTCCTGCGTTAACTCTTGGTGAGAAAATCTATAACCTCACTAAATTCAACGCACATATTGCTCCCACCATTTAACTACTACTACAATTACGACCAATACTACTATTGGTACTACTACTACTACTACTAAAACTAACTACTACGACTATTACTACTACTACTACTACTGACATATAGGAGCTTCATCCATCGTCAGTGAAAAAAGGTCGCATAGACGATGAGGCGAAGATAAACGAGCCACTATACCAAGGAACAGAGGGAAGGTGGTGGAAAAAGAAAGGGAAAGAAAAAGCTTGCGGTGAGAGGGGAATAAAGGAAAGGGGTTTGTGTTACCTGCTCAATATCGGTGTTGGTAACAGCCGGTTCATCAAGAGCGGGATTGGTATTGGTACGTACCTTGGAAAATATAACTGCAACACACACACACACACACACACACACACACACACACACACACACACACACACGAAAGAAAAAAAGCTAGTTTGTGACTGATGGTCAAGGGGCAGAGTAGGATTAGTCTTCCCTTTCTCTAACGCATGAGTGTGTGTGTGTGTAAGTGTATGAGAGAGAGCGAGACCACCACACCGTTGCATACTAAACAATCGTCCATGAATTCGGAGAGTAAGCATAACCAGCATGTCAGTCACGGATGGTGCCACGAGTCATTGCTTCTGGACTTGAGTTGCCTCGAAAATAATAATAATAGTAATAATTATTTTTATTATAATAATAATAACAATAATGACGATAATAATAACTAATAAAACTAATAACAATAATGAAGATACTAATAATGATAAAAATATTATCACTACTGCTAACAATGATAATAGTAATAATAATTGAAACATAGTTGTTTCTAATTCACGACATGTAACTTATGTTTCGCCACATGATTTGAGAATTTCTATCATTCTAACTTGTAATACTTATTGTTGAAATGTCTGCAAACTCATTGCATGACATACAATGACACGAAAAATAAAAACTCACGAACCTAGTAAGGGAGGAAGAGATTATTAGAAAAATATAACCTATTTTTTCAAACATCTGATCCGTATACATATCTCTATGTATACGTGGTGTGATTCATACGGTATTAGGAATACAGTATTAGGCATGAATAAGATGTTTTTGTTTCCGTCTATAAAATGCACCAAATAAACGAACACGACCGAAAGAGGTCAAGTTACCGACCCATCGTTAAGCGCTGCCATGTTTGGTCTGAAATGGTGTATTACATGCATGATCATCCATCACAAGCCTGCTGTAGCGGTGCTGAGTGTGCGTGGTTCTCAGTTTTCAGAAAGAAACTCTTAAGTTCGAGATGACAAATAATAAATACCCAAAACAACAATAGAAAAATGGATTTGGGGGAGGAAGGGTCGGGAAGGGAAGGAAGGAACGAAATGAATAACATTAAAGGTGGCAAGTTAAGGTCAGGACTGAGGGCAGACTTAGTTTGGGGTAGGAAGGGTCGGGGCGCATGGCTGGCGTAACTGTGTAGCTGAGGAGGAGGAAATAGAGGCAATGGAAGGAACAAATGGAGACGTGGAATGGTTGTCAACCACATACATTTGAGACACACACACACACACACACAGACACAGACACACAGACACACAAGACAGAGACACACACACACACCCCACACACACACCCCACACACACACACACACACACACACACAGATACACACACACAGACACACACACACAGACACACACACACAGACCACACACACCACAAGACACACACAGCACAACAACACACACAGACACACACACCCACAACAGACACACACACCCCACACACAGACACAAGGACACACACACCAGAAAACACCACACACACACACACACCACCGACACACACATACACAACACACACACACACACAAACACACAACACACAACACACATACACACACACAAAAACACACACACCACATGCACACCACACAATACACACACAACAACAGAACACACACACACACACACACACACACACACAGACACAGGAGCCACAGAAACAGACACAGACACACACCACACAGAA
Source organism: Chionoecetes opilio (assembly GCA_016584305.1). NCBI lineage: Eukaryota > Metazoa > Arthropoda > Malacostraca > Decapoda > Majidae > Chionoecetes > Chionoecetes opilio. Next base: position 491,732 of record JACEEZ010024593.1, read on the forward strand.
CACACACAACACACAGGACAACCACACACACACACACACAGACAGACAGACAGACCACACACAGACACACAGGACACAGACACAGACACAACACACACACACACAGGACACACACACACAGACACAGATAACACACACAGACACACACACACACAGAAACAGACACAAGACACACACAACACAACACAGGAAAAACACACAACAACACACACAGACACACAGACACACACACAGACACACACACACATACACAGACATACACACATTACACAGCGACACACACACACAACACACACTGTGTCCCTGTGTGGGCTGTAGGTTGGGGACTCCGTGGTAGGGATAGCACGCTCGCTCACAAACCGAGAATAGTCCCGGTTCGATCACCTGGGCGGATGCGAAAGGACAGACGGGCGGTCTTCTAAACCCGC
>JACEEZ010024593.1:497159-504659 GCA_016584305.1 Chionoecetes opilio
CAGACAACACAGACACACACAGGACAGACAGGACACATACAGACAGACAGACAGACAGACAGACAGACAGACAGAAAGACAGAAGGGAGACAGACAGACACAGACAGACAGACACACACACACACACTCAGACAGAACACACCAGACGACACACACTAGACAGACACACACACAGACAGGACACCACACACACCAGGACAGACACACACAGACCACAAAGACACACAGACACAGCGACAGACAGGACAGAGACAACACAGACAGACCACACACCACACACACACACAGACAGACAGAAGACAGACAGACAGAGACCCAAACAGACAGACAGGACAAACACACATACAGACAGACAGACAGACACACAGACAGACAGACAGACAGACAGACAACACAACACAGGAAGACAGACAGGACACACACAGACAGACAGGACACACACACACACAGACGACACACAAACACAGACAGACCACACACACACACACACACAGAGGGACATACAGAACAGACAGACACACAGACAGACAGACCACAGACAGACACACACAGGACAGACAGACACCACAACAGACAGACAGACACACAGACAGAGACATACACAGACAGACAGACATACTCAGACAGACAGACAGACACACACACACAGACAGACACACACATAGACAGACAGACAGACAGACACAAACACACCGACATACAGACAGACACACAGACAGACAGACACACAGAAACACACACACAGACAGACACACACACATACAGACAGACACAGACAGACAGACAGGCAGACACAGACAGACACGCACACACAGACAGACACAGACAGACAGACACAAACACACAGACAGACAGACAGACACACACAGACAGACAGACACACAGACAGACAGACAGACAGACATACACAGACAGACAGACACACACACACAGACAGACACATACAGACACACAGACACAGACAGACACACATACACAGACAGACAGACAGATACACAGACACACACACAGACACACACACAGACAGACAGACAGATACACAGACACACACACAGACACACACAAAGACAGGACAGACAGATACAAGACACACCACACAGCACACACCAGACAGACAGACAGATACACAGACAGACAGACAGACAGACAGACAGACCCACACAGACAGACACACACCCACACACACAGAGACAGACAGACAGACACACAAGACACACAGCACACAGACAGACAGACACAAGACAGGACACACAGACACACACACCGACATACAGACAGATACACAGACAGACACACAGACACACACAGAACAGCAGACAGATACACAGACACACACACAGGACCACACACACAGACAGACAGACAGAATACACGACACACACACCACACAGGACAGACAGACAGATACACAGACACACACACAGACCGGACGACAGATTACCACAGACACACAACACAGACAGACAGACAGATACAACAGACACACACCCAGGACAAGAGACAGATAAAGACACACACACAGACAGACAGGACAGATACCACAGACACACACACAGGACAGACAGACAGATACAACAGACACACACACAGACAGACAGACAGATACACAGACACACACACAGACACACACACAGACAGACAGACAGATACACAGGACACACCACACAGACACACAAAGACACACACAGATCACAGACACACACACACAGACAAGACACACACACCCATCACCCCCAGGACAGACAGACAGGACACACATACACACACACAGACACACAGACCCACACACACACACAGACACACGCAGACAGACACACAGACACACACTCACACACAGACAGACATACATACACACAGCACACAACACACACAGGACACACACAGACAGACACACAGACACACACACCCCCCCCACAACAGACAGACATACAGGGACACACACCAGGAACACCCACAGGACACAGACAGAAGACACACAGACCACACACAGACACACACACACAACACACACAGACAGACACACACACAGACAGACAGACACACAGACCCACAGACAGACACACACACAGGACAGACAGACACCAACAGACACACACACACATCAGACAGACAGGACACCCAATTCACACACAGACAGACAGACAGAAAAACACACACAGACAGACAGACAGACACACAGACAGAGCAGACAGACAGGACAGACAACACACAGACAGACACACAGACAGACAGACAGACACACAGACACCACACAGACAGGACATACAGGACACACCACACAAGGACAGACAGACACACGGATACAGACACACAGACAGACATACAGACACACGACAGACACACATACAGAGAGACACAGACAGACATACACACAGACAGACAGACACCACCCAGACAGACAGACACTGAAAGACAGACAACAGACACAGAAAGACAGCAGACAGACAGACACAAACACACAGACAGACAGACACAAACACAAAGACAGACAGACACACACAGACAGACACAGACAGACACACATACACATACAGACACATACACACAGACAGACAGACACCAGACAGACAGACAGACAGACATGACAGACAGACAGACAGACAGACACAGACAGACGACACAAACACAAAGGACAGACAGACCACCACATGACAGACAACACAGACCAAAAGACAGAACAACATACACATACGACACACAGAAACACAGGACACAGACAGGACAAACAGAACACATACAGACAGACAGACACACAGACACACACACAGACAGACAGACAGATACACAGACAACACACAGACACACCACACAGACAGGACAGACAGATACACCGACACACAACACAGACAGACAGACAGACAGACACACAGACACACACACACACACACACACACAGGCCAGACAGGACACACAGCCACCACAACACAACAGAGACAGACAGAAGACAGGACAGACAGACCACACAGACACACACACACAGACAGGACCCCCGCACAGACAACCACAGACACACACACACACAGACAGACTACATACACACACAGACAGACCGAACACAGACACACACAGACACAAGACACAGGACAGGACAGGACACACGGACACACACCAGACACCAGACACACAAACACAGACCAGACACACACACAGACAGACAGCACACAGACACACACACAACATACAGACAGACAGACACACATTCACACACAGACAGACACACAGACAGACAGACAGACAGAAGACACACTCAGACAGACACACACACACAGACAGGACACCACCAGACACCAGAAGACAGACAGACACACAGAACACACAGACAGACATACAGACACACCACCACAGCCAGGACACACAGACAGACACAATCAAACAGACACACAGACAGACATACAGACAAACGACAGACACACAGACAGACAGACACACATACAGAGAGACACAGACAGACATACACACAGGACAAAAAACACAGACAGGACAAGGACATACACTGAACAGACAGGACATACACAGACAGACCCATACAGCAGACAGACAAAGACAGACACACACAGTCCAAGGACATACAGGACACATACACACAGGACAGACAGACAGACAGACAGACAGACAGACAGACACAAACACACAGACAGACAGACAGACAGGGGACAGACAGACACAAAACACACAGACAGACAGACACAAACACAAGACAGACAGACACACAAGACCAGACACACACAGACACAGGACAGACACACATTACAACATACAGACACACAGACACATACAGACACACCTACACAGACAGACACCATACCGACCACCACAGACACATACAGACAGACAGACACACAGACACACACACAGACAGACAGACAGATACACAGACACACACACAGACAGACAGACATACACTCAGACACACACACACACACAGAGACAGACAGACAGGACCACAGACACACACACACACAACAAAGACAGACAGACCGACACACAGACACACAAACAAACACAGAGACAGACAGGACAGACCACAACACACACAGACACACAGACAGACAACATACAACACACACCACAGGACAGACAGACACCACAGACACACACAGACACACAGACACAGACACACAGGAACACAGTACCACACACAGACCACACAGGACACACACACAGACAGACACACACAGCCAGACAGAAGGACACCACACCACACATACAGACAAGAACAGGACACACCATTCACACACAGACAGACAGACAGACAGACACACACAGAACAGACAGACAGGACAGACAGACACACACAGACAGACCACACAGACAGACACACAGACAACAGACAGACAGACACACAGGACACACACAGACAGACAGACAGACACACACACCAGACAGACAGAGCATACATACACCACATAACACAGAAGGACAGACACACGGATTACAGACACCGAGACAGACATACAACACACAGACACCACAGACAGACACCAGACAGAAAGACACACATACAGAGAGACAAGAAAGACATACACACAGACAAACACAGACAGACAGACCCCAGACAGACAGACACTGACAGACAGACATAAACATACAGACACAGACAGACAGACAGACAGACATACACAGACAGACACAGACAGACAGACAGACAGACATACAAAGACAGACACAGACACATACACACAGACAACAGACCACCGACAGACCACACACAGGACATACAGACACAGACAGATCTCTCAGACAGACGACACACGCCCAGACAGACACACACAGAGGGGCCAGAACAGACACACACAGACAGACAGACAGGACACACACAGGACAGACAGAAAGACACCACACCAGACAGCACACAGACAGACAAACACACAGACACATACACCACAGACAGACAGACACAGACAGAACACACACAGACATACAGGGGGACACACAGACAGAAGACAGACACGAACAACGCACAGACAGACACACACTGAGGGGAACAGACAACACAGACAGACAGACAGGACAGACACACACAGACAGACAGAAAGACACACACAGACAGACACACAGACAGACTGACACACACAGACAGACACACACAAAGACAGACACACACACAGACATACAGACACACCCAGACAGAGAGACACACACACAGACACACACACACAGACAGACAGACAGACAGACACATAGACAGACAGACAGACAGACAGACATACACAGACAGACAGACAGACATACAGACACACACACAGAGACAGACAGACACACAGACAGACAGACAGACACACAGACAGACACACAGACAGACAAACACAGACAGACAGACAGACACACACAGACAGACACACATACAGACACACACACAGAGAGACAGACACACACACAGAGACGGACACACACACAGACAGAGAGACAGACACACACACAGACAGACAGACAGACAGACACAGACAGACGACAGACACACACACCGACAGAACAGGACCAGACAGACACACACACAGACAGACAGACAGACGTACAGACACAGACGACAGGACAGACATACACAATACACAGACAAACAGACAGACAGACAGACAGACAGACAGACACAGACAGGGGACAGACAGACAGACAGACAGGAACATACAGACCGACACACAGACACACACAGAATACAGACAGACAGACACACATACATACACACAGACAGGGACAACACAGACACACACAGACCGAACAGACAGACAGACGAGACACAGACAGGACAGACACAGACAGACAGACAGACCCACACACACACACACACACTCAGACAGAAACACACTCAGGACAGAAACCACACTCAGACAGACACACCACACAGACAGGACACCCACACAAGACAACACACACACAGACAGACACACAAGACACACAGACACACACAGACAGGACAGACACACAGACAGACAGCCACACACAAACACACACAGACAGACAGACAGAACAGCCGGACAGAGACAACAGACAGACAGACACACACACATACAGACAGAGACAGCAAGACAGAACCGACCACCACAGACAGACAGACAGACACACACACACACACACACACACAGACAGACAGACACACACAAACACACAGACAGACAGACCCACACACCGACAGACAGACACACACAGACAGACACACACACACACACACACAGAGACATACAGGACAGACAGACACAGACAGAACGGGACACACACAGACAGACAGACACACACAGACAGACCAGGACACACAGACAGACACAACACAGACAGGACAGGACATACTTCAGACAGACAGGACAGACACACGACAGACACACACATAGACAGACCTACAGACAGACACCAACACACCGACATACAGAACATACACACAGAAACACACACACAGACCGGACACACACAACATACAGACAGACACAGACATGACAGACAGACAGACACAGACAGACAGCACACACAGACAGACACAGACAGACAGACACAAACACCAACAGACAGGAAGACAGGACACACACAGACCGACAAGACAGACAGACACAGACAAACAGGACAGACACAGACAGACAGACACAACACACAGACCGGACACATTACAGACACACATAACAACAGACAAGACAACATACACAGACAGAACCACAGACATACACACAGACACATACAGACAGGACAGACCACACGACACACACACAGACAGACAGACAGATAACAGAACACACACACACAGACAGGACAGGACACACACACACACACACACACACAGAGACAGACAGACAGACACAGACACACACACACCACAGACACCACAGACCACACACAGACGACATTAACATACACCCAGGACACACAGATAGACAGACACACAGACACACACACACACAGACTACAGACACACAGACACACACACATACAGCAGACACACATTCACACACAGACAGACAGGACACACAGAAACACACAGACAGCCACACAGAACACACAGACAGCCACACAGACCACACACACCACAACAGACAGACAGGACAGCCAAGGACAGAACACAGGACACAGACACACATACAGACACACACACACACCCAGACAGACAGACAGACACAACATCCACACAGACAGACAGACAGACACACACAAACACACACATACAGACAGACACACACAGACACAGACACACAGACAGACAGACACACACAGATAGACAGCAGACAGGACACACAGAGAAGACAGACAGACAAGACAGACAGACCACACACACAGGACAGACACACAGACACATACAGACATACCGGACACCCGAGTACAGAACACAGACAGAAACACAGGACACACAGACAGGACACACATACACAGACAGACAGAGGACAGACAGGACACCTACACAGACAGACAGACATACATACACACAGACAAACACAGACAGACAGACACACAGACAGACAGACACTGACAGACAGACATACAGACACAGACAGACAGACAGACAGACAAAGACAGACACACACA
>JACEEZ010024593.1:514659-517159 GCA_016584305.1 Chionoecetes opilio
GTGTGCTCTTGAGTCAGTCCTTTGTGATTTAAAAAAAAAAAAAAAAAATTTTTTTTTATATATATATATATAATATATATATATATATACATAGAGAGAGAGAGAGAGAGAGACGAAGAGAGAGAGAGGATGAGAGAGAGGAGAGAGAGCTGGGCTCTAAAATACATTGAATGTAATTAAATACTAAATACTGGATAAATGTATTTTAATACTAAATACATTTTACTAATGTCTCTAATACAAAATACTAAAATACATGAATTGTATTTAAATACATTTGTTTAAATACATTTCAAATATGCGCACAATGTTAACATGTATTCAGTAGTTCATGATTAACAAATACGTAGAATCTTGATAAATGATAGAGGAGGATACTTCCTATTGTATATTTCCCTTTGTTAGTGAGGCTTCTCGCCCAGAAGGCCTCCCACCAGTCTGGGACGGGTTATGGGCCAATAACTGATAAAAAGAATATTTACATTTTTATCTACATGAGTCCCATTTAATTTAAATACAATGTCATTAAATATTCATTAAAGTATGTAAATACTGTATTTAAATACGTGGGAAAAACCAATGTATTTAAATATGCCCAGCTCTGTATCTATCTATCTATGTATTTATTATCGTATATATCAATCTATAATCTATCTATCTATCTATCTATCTATCTATGTATCTATCTATGTATCTATCTATCTATCTATCTATATATCTATATCTATCTATGTATCTATATTATCCTATCTATATATCTATCTATGTATTTATCTATAATCTATCTATCTATCTATTATCTATCTATCTATCTATTATCTATCTATCTATCTACATCTATCTATCTATCATCTCTCTATCTATTATCTATCTATCTATCGACCCCTCTACTATCTATCTATCTATCTCTCTATCTATCTATCTACGACAATCTATCTATCTATCTATCCTATCTATCTATCTATTATCTATCTACTATTCTACATACATACCCATACATACATACATACATACATACATAAATACAGACATACATACCATACATAATAATACATACATAATACATACATACATACATACATACATACATACCATACATACATACATACATACATACATCCATACATACTTAACATACATACATACATTACATACACGGTGTTCCGTGTGCGGTCAATCAGAATTTCTTTTCAGAAAATCTATGCTTTATACCGGGGTAACTTCTGCTAGTATCGCAGTCTATTATTATTATTATCATTACTATTTTTTCAGTTTTAATCCCCATCATCATCAATATCGCAGCCACTAACGATCTGTTATTGTCATATAAACATATAAAAATAAAGTGTTATGTGTTGTGTGGTGTGTGTGTGTGTGTGTGGTATTCATCCATCTAGTTGTATTCAGCTAGTTGTATTTACATGGTGAGCAACTGCTCGTAGGCCCCGATGTCCATATCAACATTTATTTTAGCCTTCATCCTTAGTGCTTAGTGTTGACCGGAAGCCACCACCCTGGGAGGCGGGTCACAAAACCCCCGGGCTACACCCCGGTACCCATCATGCTGGGTGGACAGGGGCTTGGTTTTAAGAAGGACGCCGTCGTCTTCGCCAGCCCGGGGATGCGAAAACCAGGGACTTCTCGGTTTTGAGCCGAGGCGTTTGCTACACCCCTACACGACGGAGTTCCCCATGTGTGTGTGATGTGTGTGTGTGTGTGTGGTGGTGTGTTGTGTGTGTGTGTGCGGTGTGTGTGGTGTGTTGTGTATTCACATGGTCTTTCCATTGCGAGGCTTGACTCGTGATCGTCAGTTTTGCCATACCGGAGAGAGCTTGGAACTATAATTATAATCTGACGATCTATGGATAATCCTGGAACCTCACACACCACACCCCATCCCTTGCTCAAAGGTAGACAGAAACCGCCTGATTTTCTCAGTGAAAAACCCCCGCGGAACAAGGGGAGACGAGGATCGAATCGTCCGACCAGAGAATTGGGCTGACGCTCTAAGTCTAGTCTAAAACACCAAGCCAATCAGGTGGCATCAGTGGTATCACAGGTGTGTGTATTCATCTAGTTGTATTTTACCAGGGTCTCAGCTACACTCTTATGACCCGTCTCCATATCTACATTTTCATTTTTTGCTTCTTTATTGCCTTACTCTTACTGTTGGCCGAAAACTGATTACGGGAGACAGGACACAACCCCGGGCAACACTTTTCCCAAGTCCTCGCCGAGTTTGTGCAGCTACTGTGACTATTTGGTTCCACAAAAATTCGCGGTTACGTTAGGTGTACAGTTAGCAAAGGTTAATGTTCTTAATCAACTCATCGAACTTAGGTGGGAATCACAATGAGGGTATTTTCGAGAAAATATGTGGTTAGTTCAGAGCTACAACCAAGCGTAGAGAAGTGAGGCTGGCAGCGGAGTGGTTGCACCCAAAAGCAGACTTATGAAAAGTGCACCGGCTAAACACCAGGTATTTCATTCACTGCTGGGT
>JACEEZ010024593.1:522159-524659 GCA_016584305.1 Chionoecetes opilio
TGATGACCTGATAACCATGACTTGTTTTTATGAATGGGACGCAAAGTCTTGTGGGCAAATGACTCATCACAAGCGCCTCAGGACATTTGACCTGCACTTCCACACAAAACACACAGACAAAAAAAACACACACACAGACGCACAAACACACAGAAAAACAAACATACACACAAACACAGACACACACACACACACACACACAGATAAACACACACAGACAACACACACACATACGCAGACAAACACACACACACACACACACACACAAACACACAGACACACACACACACACAACTACAGACACACACACACACACACCACACACTACAGACACACACACAAACACACACACAACAGACACACAACACACACAGACACACACATGACCACACAGAGCCACATTACACACACCACACTGTGTTTCCATGGGCGCAGTTAGTTTGGGGACCTAGTAGTGCTAAGGGATAGCTTTAGCTGGCCCGCACACGAGGAAGTCCGGGTTCGCTTGTTCCCTGGTGTGCGCGGACTGAGCGAGAACGGCACGCGGCGGTATTCTTATTTTAAAACCCCCCCGAGGGCCCCCCCCCCTGTCCACCCAGGAGTGAAGGGTACCGGGTCTTAGTGTAGCCGGGGGTTGTGGACCCCCCTCCCCGGGGGTTGGTGGCTTCGGCCAACACTAAGCAGTAAGATGAATGATAAAAATGTTGATATGGATATGGGGCCATACGAGCGTCGCTCTGGCCCTGTAATATACAACTAGATGAATACACATACACAACACACACCACACACACACAGACAGACAGAGACAGACAGAGGACAGACAGACCAGACAGACAGACACAGACAGACAGGACAGGACAGACAGGACACACAGACACACACAGAGACAGAACACAGACAGACACACACAGACAGACACACAAAGACAGACAGCCAGACAGCCAGACAGAGCAGAAAGGCCAACACGACAGACAGACAGACACACACAGACAGACAGACAGACAAACACACAGACAGACAGGACACACAACAGCCCACAGACAGACAGGACAGACAGACACACAGACAGACACAGACAAACACAGACAGAAAGACAAACACAGGAAACAGAACAGGAAAGGAACAGACAAAGACAGACAGACAGACACACACCAGACACACAAACAGACAGACAGACAGACAGACACACAGACAGAAAGACAGACACAGACAGACACACAGAAAGACAAGGACACAGACAGACAGACAGACAGACACACACACACACACACACACAAGACAGACATAAAGAAAAACGCACAACACTAGGACAGACACAACAACAGACACAAAGGACACACACACCCAGAAGACACAAAAGAAGACAGGCACACAAAGACAGACACAGAAGGACCGACAGACAGACAGACACACACAGAACAAGACAGGACAGACAGGCACACCACAGCAGACAGACAGGGACAGTATATTATATATATATATATAATATATATTATATATATTTATATAATATATATAAATATATATATATATATATATATATATAATATATATATATATATATATTAATATATATATATATATATATATATATATATATTATATATATATATATATATTTTAAAATATATATATATATAAAAATTATAAATTAAAATATATATTTATATTTATAAATATATATATATATAAATATAAAATTATATATATATATTTATTATATTTTATATATATATATTATATATATAGATATATAAAATATTATATATAATTATATATATATATATAAAATATTTATATTTATAAATATATTTATTTTAAAATATATTTATATATATATATTTATATTATATATAATATATTTTTTATATATATATTTATATTTTATGATATTTTTTCAGGGTGCAAAGACACCTTTCATTCTTGGGGTTCTTTATTTTTTTGCGCGTGCAACGTTTCGCCAAAGACACTGCATCATCAGCTAAATAATTTATAAATTAATATATAAAAATTGTTAAAAGGAACAGCTAAAAAATTTAACGTAATAAAATAATCCTATATTATCTAAAAGCTTAAAAAAAAAAACAATTTATACTTTCAAAATTGTCCTAGGCAAAACTAGGGCAAACTAAATTTCGCCCTTTTCGCTTCGTGAAAAAGTATTCGCTCGAATCGTCCTCCGTTCGAAAACGTATTCGCTCGAATCGTCCTCCGTCGAAAAAGTATTCGCTCGAATCGTCCTCCTTTTCGAAAAAAGTATTCGCTCGAATTCGTCCTCCGCTCGAAAAAAGTATTCCTCAATCGTCCTCCGCGCGAAAAGTATCGCTCAAGTCCTCCTCGAAAAAGTATTCGCTCGAATCGCCCTCCGCTCGAAAAAGTATTCGCTCAAATCGTCCCCGCTCGAAAAAGTATTCGCTCTAATCGTCCTCCGCCCGAAAAAAGTATTCACTCGAATCGCCTCACGCTCAAAAAGTATTCGCTTCAATCGTCCTCCGCT
>JACEEZ010024593.1:527159-613927 GCA_016584305.1 Chionoecetes opilio
GTGAAGTTGATGTTATGTTTTGTGCACAACTAAAAGATTAATTGATTGAGTATATTGTCTAAATGCTGTAACATACCATAACACACACACACACATACACACACACACACACACACACACACACATACACACACACATACACACACACACACACACACACATACACACACACATACACACACACACGGGAACTCCGTAGTGTAAGACAAGACAAGGTTAGCACGCTCGGCTCACAACCGAGAAGTCCCGGGTTCGATCCCCGGGCGGAGCGAAGACAGACGGGCGGTCTTTCTTAAATCCTGAGACCCTGTCCACCCAGCAGTGAATGGGTACCGGGTGTTAGCCGGGGGTTTGTGACCCGCCTCCCAGGGTGGTGGCTTCGACCAACACTAAGCACTAAGGATGAATGATTACGATTGAGCGCGAAGCGCTCGTGAGTCCTCGGTGGATACGGGATTTTTCTCACTTAAACGGCCGGCCCGACCCGACCGTCATGCTTTTTAGGAGCTTATATCTTTGGAATCCCGCTTCCAATTGACAAGCAGTCTTCGCCATCTGATAGCCACATTGAATCCCTTTTGTGCTTGATATGTTTTGTCTCACGTGATGGGTCAGCATGGCGCGTGGCGCGTGCCGCGTGAGGGATGTCAGACAACGTTATCTTGCTATAGCTAAGAAACGGCTGTACCGACTAAGTTGAAATTTGGTGTGTGGTTTGAGACCATACGAGCGTCGCTCTGGCCCTGTAAAATACAAACTAGATGAATACCCCACACACACACACACACACACAAACACAGACACACGACACACACGACACACACACACACACACACCACACACACACACACACACACACCAAGAACATAAAATGAATAGAAGAAAATATTAATACATGTCCTTGCCGCCCCGAGAGCACGTAATATCAGACAATATGACGGCACTCTCAGGTATAATAAATGACCCAGAAATATCATAACACGTCTTGCTCAAAAAAAGGGGGAAAAATGGCCTGGAGCTCGAGCAGACTTTTCCTTCCCAAAACACGCGAACCCTGATTACACCCTTCCCGCCTCTTCCCTTCCTCTTTCTTCCTTCCTCGAGTTAGCCGATCCCTTCACACCCATTCCACGACGCACCTTTAACCTTCATGCTTTCGGGTACTCTCATATTCCAACGTACTGGTCTTTTTCTGCGGTAAATATTTGACGTTCAATAAATCACTGTCAGGCATCCTCTCTGCGATATTAGTGGTAGAAATGGAAGAAGCAGAGCAGAGCAGAGCAGAGCAGAGCAGAGGGTAGCGAAGTGGTTAGCGTTTCCGACTGGCGTTCTCGGTGACCCGAGTTCGATCCCCGAAGAAAACCAAAACCTTTCTGCACCGTCGAGTGGCCTAAGAACACACACATGCCCTGCCCATCAACTCTACCTCCGATTGCGAGTGCATCGGAGGACACAGGGGGGCGGCATGAGCCTCTACAGGCGTCACTATAAAAATTCTACCTGCACCACCACGGGCGAGAACCAACCATCACAGCCCTCAAGTGAACCTCCAGAGCCTACCATCCGAGCCCTGGGTCACCACTGCCTACAGGCGCTATAGGCACAAATGTAAAAAAAAAGAAAGAAAAAAAAGAGCAGAGCAGAGCAGAGCAGAGCATATCAAAAAGTTTATTGTGAATAATGTAACACATTATACATCTCCTTCAAAATGACCTTGACATAATGTGTCTACAAGAAACACGCCATGATCCCACAGATAATATACAGATCAGAGGGTTTCAGCTCTTCACAGTGGACAGCATACAGAGTCCCGCCGCACATCGTCGCTACAGAGGTCTGGCTCTGTATGTCAGGAATAACATCCCAGCTGACTGTATTGAACACGCCTTTGTGGGTGATAACAGTCAAGCACAAGCAATCAATATATATGATACAAATGGGAAAATCCTTATTAAAATCCTAAATGTTTATGTAACGGATAACATGCTTGACTTCAGCCAGTTATATGAACTCGCTGATGGTTACCCAAGCCTTTGATGGGTGATCTGAATGCCTACCATTATAAGTTGGGAGATAATGCCTCTGGGCGCTCCAACAATAATGGGAAAAAGCTTGTCTCTTTCATGGAAAACAACCAAGATGTTCTGAATATTCTCAATGGACCTGAGCCAACACATTTACAGGGGAACAAGCTTGATTATATCTGTCTGATCAATGACCCTGCACTGAGTCATCACTGTGAGGTGGTTGACACGTTGACATCCGACCACTTTGGTGTGTATGGAGAGATCCTTCTCCCTGATACAGTAAGGAGACACAGTATGCCCAGAAAGAGACTGTGTGTTCCGAAGAAACATGAGCAACGCATTAGGGAACAAATGAATAATTGGTATAAACATTACACCGCCCCATCGACAGAAGAGTTCAATACAGACATAATACACCAAGTGGAGAGTAAAATTAATATGACAGTTAGGCATGGAAAGAGGAACACAATGAGTGAAATTAAGAGATGGTATAACAGTGATGAAGCCGTTCAGCGGATTGACAGACAATACAAGAAAATTAAGCATCAATGGCAAACAACCCCACCTCATAAAAACCTGACGATACTCAAGCGGATGGGTCATCAAGTGCAAGATGTCAAAAAAGAAAGCAAGAGAAAAATACTGGACGTCCTTCTACATCATGGATCACAGAACGGCCACTTGCCTGAAGTGTCAAGGGAAGATCAAAATCGTACACAGGGAAGAAAGCACCATCACCCCTCCACCCTGACCAAAAAAGAAGAGCAACGAACCGATGCAGGAGTGGGCTGGACGCATCCAGCTATGATTATCTGCCCTTGCCAGGTGCGAAAGTGCTCTCGCCACCAACGCAGGCATAGTATTGGGAAGATGAAGCAGCTTTACTGGACCCTAATGTCTCCGATAAATGGGCCAATCACCGAAGAGAGAGAGAGAAGAGAGAGAGATTGCGACGAGAGACCTTGATGAAGTTAGAGAAGTGAGAGAGAGATGATGGAGAAGATGAATTTCGAGAGAGACGGGTTCGAGAGAGACAGAGAGGCGGACCGACGACGGGAGAGAGAGGAAGAACCCTTGAGAGCCGTTCTGGAG
Source organism: Chionoecetes opilio (assembly GCA_016584305.1). Classification (NCBI taxonomy): domain Eukaryota; kingdom Metazoa; phylum Arthropoda; class Malacostraca; order Decapoda; family Majidae; genus Chionoecetes; species Chionoecetes opilio. The sequence continues at coordinate 530,282 of JACEEZ010024593.1, forward strand.
GACCCATGAGAGGGCGGATGGAGGGGAAGAGCACGGCCTGAGGGAGGAGAGCGAGGAGTTGAGTTGCGAGAGGATGAGAGGAGAGGAGAGTGAGGAGAGAGAGAGACGAGACGAGACGATTGAGAGGACGAGAGAGATAGATATCTCGTTAAACAGTGATAGCTAGTTCAGCGTTTAGTTATCTTATTAAAGATTTTTCTCTTTGTCTTAAGAGTGTATTATTCTCTTTTTGTAATCACTTTTATGTGACTTTCGCCCGTAGCTGTATGTTTGCTGTATCGCGATTTAGGGTCTAGACCCTTCTTCACAGCAGCATAGGAAGTGTTTTCTTCCTCAGGAGTTGAGGTGAGCATGATTAAGATGCGAGGTGAACGCTATTTAAGCTCGGTCTGCCTGCCACGCAGCTATTAGCGGCATCGTGATTGGTAGATAGCTTTTGCTTCTCGTCTTCGTTGAGTGGGTGACGCTGATTGTTGTTTGGTCTTCGCTGTGGCATTTCTGTGAGTAGGTCTGTATTTGCTTTTGTTCTTTTTTCGATGCTCGGGGCTAGGGCTTTTAAGGGCGTTTGCCTTACGTTAAGTTTGAGGATTGATATCTTTTATGTTACAGGCGATTCTAGGATGGAAAAGGTCGCCGCACATATGCACACATGTCAAACCAATTCTGTATTTTTCCCTTATAGAAATTTCTTGTTATGATGATGCCATGGTTTAATAGGTGACTTTTTGGGCTCGGAGGTTTAGGTGGCAAGGACGGACGTCTGGACAACTTCGTTGTAGTCATACCGATGTAGGATGAGGGGAGGGACTGCACAGTTTCCTCTTTTGCATGTGATCCTATATACGACATGGGACTTGTGTTTTGTCTCTTCGTCTGGCTTGGGCTGTGACGGAGAAGGGAGGTTGCTGGTGTTATTGTTTTTTGTAGTAAATTTGTAGATTTTATTCTCCTTCTCTTGGCCTGCAGGTTTCACGTTACGGTGGACGATTTGTGATATTATCTTTCTTCTCCTGGTGAGCGGTGGAGAAGAAAAGACCGGTAGAGATAATTCTGTCGTGAACTCTTTTGTGTGGCGTTAGGGTTGTACACAGTTCTCCAAGATTTTCTAGTCTGACGGTTGTGTGTTTCTACGCGGAAGTTGTGTTGATGAGGACTTGAGTGGATCGATCGATTTACTTGGTGCATAAGTTGCCATGTACTGCAGTGTGTGAGAGCTCTTCTGATGTAAGCACCGATGGTGGAGTCTTTATATCTCTGTGCGGCATTCGCTTTCTCCGTTGAGGCAGTTGTCCGGTGTTCGTTGGTTTTACGTAACGTTTGTGATGAATGGATTCTTCTCCTGCGTAACAAGATGTCTAAGAACGGCATTGATTTGTCTGAGCTGCTGTCTATGGTGAAGGTGAGGCCTGAAGTATCTGTAGACAGAGCTTCAGCTGTTTCTGCTTCGTTAGTGACTTGTCGTTTTGATGAAGATGTCATCCGATGTAGCGGCAGTATATGTCGGCTTGTTATTCTGAATACTTCTTCCTCTACGCAGTCCATGAAGAAGTTTTGCCAACAATACTCCTAAGGGAGAGCCCATAGCGACGCCGTCTATTTGTTGATACTGTGTTCCCTCGGGGAGAGGTAAAAGGGTGCTTCTTGTGCAGCATTCGAGGAGTCCACGTAGTACAGGTTCCGGGACTCAAGCGGCGGGATGGAGTCGTTGTTATACACCCGGTTGATGATGTAGTTGATGGTACGGTCAACAGGTACGTTGGTGAAGAGGGACTCGACATCAAGCGAAGCGATTGTACCTCTGGCGTGGTGGTCCTTTGAGTATGTCTAGAAACTTCTGATGCTGATTGAAGCTGTAGGCATTGGGGGCGTAATTGGAGTCAAAATACCACGCAGCTTCTTTGCAGAGGTGGTACGTCGGCGTCGTATTTGGGATATTATCGACGAAAGTTTATGGCCGGCTGTCGTGTCGTGATATTGCCGTAGCAGTAACCCATTGCCGTAGCCCCAGAGCTTTCCAAATTGATGGTGGTGTTTGCAGAATTGTTCTTGCCATTATCAATTTGTTGATTTTTAAAACTTGAGTGCTTTCAGTGGGTCTTATGATCTTGGCGAATCGTAGTGTCGCTGAGGAGGTCGTCGATTCTTGTTGAGGTATTTCAGAGGTGGTTTATGATAACGTACGCAGCAGCTTTGTCCCACTCTCCTGATGTGATGTCTGGGTTGTGTTAGCTCTTTCGCCCCCCCCCGGCGTCAATGGTTTACCCTGTTCGACGATGTGATTCTGTAGTTTCCTCTTGTTTTGGAAGCTACTGCGATGATTTTTGCTTGACGGGAGGATCGATGTGACGTCTCCCTGTTTCTCCAGTTTCAACACATCGATGGAGTACTTCGCATTCGATTCGGTTTTTGGCGTTCTTGGGTTTTGACATCATGTGGCAGTTGAAACCCATATTAAGTATTTCTCTTGGTCTGGGCGTAAGTACCTTGTTAGTAAGGTTGATGTAGCCTTTGGTGGCGATGGTACTTAGTACGGCCGCCATTAAGTTAATCAGCTTTTTTTTGGTTGTCTGCTTATGGAGCTTTTGTGTTGGTTTGTCATCTCTTTAAAGATTGTCGTACTCTTCTAAGGGCGGGCATCCGAGTTCAGTGTTGCCCATTTATCTTCCAGCTCCACGGTGTACAGCCGGAACGGAGGACAAAACAAAAGTCCCATGTCGATATAGGACACATGCAAAAGAGGACGGAAACACTGTGAAGTTCCTTCCCCTCATACTACATTTCGGCATGACGACAACGAAAGCTGTCCAGACGTTTACTGCCACCTAACTTCCGGAGCACCCAAAAATGTCACTATTAGAACAACATGGCATCATCATAACAAGAAAATTTCTAGAAGAAAAAATACAGAATTGGTTGACATGTGTGTCAGGTGTGCGGCGACTTCCCATCCTTGGAAGCGTATGTACATAAAAAGAGGAGCAATCCCAAAACTTAACGTACAGGAAACGACCTACAAGGGCCCTACCCAGCATGAACACGAACAAAAGCAAATAACAGCCTACTTACAGAAAAGCCAAGCGAAGGACCCAAACAACCAATCAGCGTCAAACAACTCAAGAAGACGAGAAGCAAAAGCTATTCGTACCATCACCGATGCCAATAATAGGTTGCGTTCGGCAAGGGCAGACCGGACTATTAAATAGCCCCCCACTTCACCTCGCAGGTCGTGTGCGCCGCTTCCTCCTCAACGACGGTTCTCCACCTTCCGGGAAGTCTGCCACCCTCTAACTAAGCCTGCCCCGTAAGAGACCTAAGAAACTCCACGCTTCGGCCGTCTGATGACCCGACCGCTGCTCGCCGCCACTCTTCTACTGTCATGTCGTTTCTGCCTGCCTGCCCTGCCTGCAGCTGCCACCTTCGTCCTGCCGCGCCGATGCGTCCACCTCCAAGGATGCCTTCCCTCCCCCCCTCCTCTGGGACAGCGCAGAACTGCATCACCCCTCCTGCCTACATCCTACATCCATCCTACAGTTCCTGCTCTCTCCTCCACAAACACTGATGAAGAAGGCTTCACCACCGTACACAGAATAAGAGACGGACAGGCCCCTACATCCCCGGCCCAAGTCTCCAGCTTAGTCGGGGAAACGACCAATCGCCCCGCACAACGCCCTGTTCCTGCTCCTGTCCCTCACTCACCCGGCCTCGCGGTGAGTGTGACTCGCCCCAGCCGCTCTCAACCAAACTAACCAGCCTCCGTGTTAACAACATTTCAGGAGCACTACTCTCAAGATACGAGGCGGTGGCTGACCTAGCAGGAGACTCACCCCCCACCTCCTCATGAAAAACAGTCATCGCAGGGACGGGAGCTCCGTCAATCCTACCAAGAAACGAGTAAACTTTACCACTCTGCGATGCCCTGGCGAAAGCGACCCTTCATCCCCAGGTCCAGCTCACTCTAAGCAACACCCGCCAAACCCGGTCTCACCCAAGGGTGTTATGAGGGTTACCCTTGCGGTTGCCCTGTCGCTCCTCCATCGCCACCACCAAGTGGAGGAGGCGACGCCGTTTGCATGATGCCGAGAACACAGGAAGAGGACCCGGCAAGTACTGATCTCCGTCCGAGGTCCCCTTCCCGCTGCAACTCGAACGAGGGAACTGGGGATCCTTCTACCTCGGCAGTAACCGCCAGAGCCCCCCGCTGCTTCAAATGCCAGAAGTTTTCGGCCACCACAAGGCCACTGCTCCGTCCCCCCACCGGCGGCATTTTGCAGCGCCAGCACACGCACAGATAAACCCCATTGTCTGGAGACAATACAAGCCGAAGGAGGAGGGTCACTCACCGAGACCCAACTGCGGAGGTCGCACACGCCTGGAAACAGGGTTGCCCTGTTCGACAGGAAAAGGTAGACAGGCTCGCTGAAGCGGCAATAAAGGGCTGCAGTGCGGGCTCAACAAACTGCCGCAGTTCCCGCTTCCTCGGCACTTTTGTCTGGGGCCAGCAAACGGACACGGCCTAGGGCGTTCCCAACCACGCCCCCAACCGGAGGACTCCCCCGCTGCAAGAGACCGTCAGACCTGCTGCTCCCACCCCCACCAACCGAGGAGGCCGGAGTGGCCCCACTTCCCGCCCCGCCCCCACCGCCTCGAATCTGCCCCTCAGCTCTTACTTTCCAAAGGCAGCATAATCAGAACACCAAAAGATATCAGGGATCTAGCCCAAGGAAATTTCAATGGCCGTGGCGAAGCTAGTGACCCGAATCCCTGGGGGCCAAAACGACCCCCCTGGGACCGCCCTCCCGATAACGGCAAACAACAAAGTCGCGGACAGGATCGCGAGTCAGGTAGTCCTGAGGGCGCAGGGAGTCCACGGAGGCTCACATACCACAGTCCACCGACTGCCACCACCAACAGTACCCGACGCCTCCGGTTTGCCAAATGGAACTGCCGAGGGACTCCGCACCACAGGGACCTCCCTCTTAGAGGCGGCACGCAGGGATTAAAGTAGATGTATTCCTCCTCAGGAGACACGCTGCCTGAGGGGCTCCGCTATCTCCCTCCCTGGGTCGGAGCCTTTCCACTGCTCCACGGGAACATCGAGCGGGTTGGTGGACTGCTTTTTTTTTTTTTTTTTTTTTTTTTGTCGTCATCCTGGCTCGAACTTCTCCGGTGCCAACAGGATCAGCAACCCCTCCCTTGTGTGTGAAGGAGTAGAAGTGCAGGCCGTCACTCTACGCCTCCCCTCCTCCCTCGACCTGCTTGTGTACAACCTGTTACCCGGCCACCAGAAGCGGTCCTTTGAACCTCGGAGGAAACTGTTGGGCCTCGCAGCCACGGAGAGTGTGCTTATAGTGGCGACTGCAACGCACATCACCCGTGGCTTCCACTCACCTCCCCCACCAAGCAGCCGGCCACCACCTATATGCTTCTGTCAGGGACTCTGGACCACTGGTCCTACTCTGAACGATGTCCGGAGCCCTGACACACGTCCAGGCGGGAGGCTCGACCTGGCGTTCGCCTCCTCCACCATCCCCGACTCCGACCTGGTCGCTTCACCCCACACCTCACCAGCGACCACGAGTCCTCCTGGACATGGACGGTCCGCCTACGCCCCACCACCCACGGCGACCACAAACGCTTAACATGCGTCGAGCGGAAATTGGGGACCTTTTCAAGGGCGACTCTTCCGAGGCTCGTTTCCAGGAAGCGGGACCTTGACATCCCCCTGGACGTTGACAGTTTTGTGCTTTTTTTCGACCCTCTATCTTTAAGTGAGGACTTATACTCCTGTGCCGACACCAGGCAATCCCCTCACCAAGAACATTCCTGCACGTACAAAAACAGTCTGGCATTTACGGCCCCAGGTGTGAGTGAGATGAAAGGACGGGTGAATGCGGCGCGGAAGGCCCACAGAAGGAATCCCACACCGTCATCTGCTGCTAATGAGATGCGTGGCCCGTTCACGCCCAATCGGAGAAACGACGCCTCCAGGATGAAGAGCTTTCGTGGTGCAGGTCAATCGGCAGCCACACCGCTAGGAGACATGTGGCGCCGAGTGAAGCCCATGTATGGCACTCGTCTCCCTCCGCCGCCTACACACCCGACACCATCGGCAAGAGGCAGAGACGATTAGCGAGACTTTTCTACCCTGAGCGCACCTCTCCCGCGTTCCTCCCCCACGCCACACGGAGGATACAGGAAGACCTGCAGATCACAAGGTCTCTGACCATCCACTGAAGCTGTTCCATGGAAGCGGCCACTGATGCCCCATTTACACCACGGGAGCTGACGGTCGCCTTCGCTGCGGGCCTGACAACATCACGGGCCCGACAAAGTAAGCTATTCCATGATATCACACCTTGGGTCTCGAGGCATGGATGAAGCTTGCTTACTGACCTACAACCAATCGCTCGAGGCAGGAACCCCATCGGGTATATGGAAGATCGCAACGATCATACCCATTCCAAAGCCCAAAGACTCCGGTGCCATGCGTTCACATCTCTCTTCTCAAACTGACCAGGGAAAGAATGGAAAAGGCTGGTCCTTGCACGCCTCGTGTCAGATAGGGACTCCCCCACCTTCTGTTCGCCTCTCAGCCCCGCGAAAGATGCCACCACCCCCCCCCCCATGTCTATGGACTCTCCTTGGGGAAGCTCGCTCACGCTCGGTCTGTTAGCTTCCTCGACCTCGAGGTAAGGCCTTTGAGTGCGCAAGCCCATCTTGCAATACTCGAGGCCTTAGCGGAGAGAGGATCGGGGGCCGCCTCCTGCAGTGGAATCAGCAGGATTCCTATCAGGGCGCAGCGCTCGAGTGCGCTTCTAAGGAGTCTCTCCACCGCGGCACGCCAACCCTACTCTCGGCACCCGCAAGTGCAGCTGTTTAAAGCCCCTTCCTCTTGGACATGCTAATGGAGAGGGCCTCCCTCGAAGACTCATTACGGCCCGGGGTCCGCCCTCCGATCTGATACGCCGACGATCTAGCCTATACATCCCAAAACACAGCACCAGGCCACGCGGCCCAACTTGCCTTGGGCCAATGCAGCGTCGCTGCACTTCTCTGGGCCTTAAGATCAAACCCAGATAAGTACAGCTACAGACCTTCGCCTCCCTCCCCTCTCCGCAACCCTTCAGATTGAGGGCAATCCCCTCCCGGCACGTCACCACTCACAGTACGGTGGGCGTTTTGGTTTCGAACCAACCTTCTCATTCGACCCCAGGTACGCCACATACGAGACCGAACTGACGGAGCGGGTTCGAGTCGTGCGGTGCCTGGTGCTGGGTGGGGCACCGGGGCCACCCAATAAGGTTAAAAAGGAATGTTTTACAACCGCCGTGATTCGTCCGTCCTGGACTACTGTGCCCCCGGCTCCCTACGGCATGCGCCAAAAGTCCATTTCAAACCCCTTGAAGTAGTCAGAACGGGGCCTTGTTTAAGAGCCATCCTAGGCGCACCACCGTGCGACATCCGTGGCCACGATGAGGGAGGAGTGTCGGCCTGCCCACCATCCAACACCGCATTCTGGATCGCGACGTCGATCGCCATGGTGGCGTACATGCGTCGTTGGCCTGCAGATCCAACCAACCAGACAGTACTGCACGCCTTTCAGCGCCCCCCAGCAGGTGAGCCTAGACAAGGAATGGGTACACGCAGCATCGATTCCGCAGGAAACCCTGGACGTGCAAGGGCGGTACGCTGCGAACCGACCTAACCCCTCCCAGACCAACTCCCGTTGGCACCGTGGGCCCACACCGCTCTTTACCACCACCACCTCCAAAGCGAGTGTGACCCAGGGACCTCCTACCACCATATCAGCAGGAGGCGCTTGCCCTTATAGCCTATTGCTATGGCCCACGACAGCATCTACACACCGATGGCTCAGTCGGGGGCAAAATGGCGCGGCGGGCGCGGCAGTGTGTGTGGGCCTACATCCTGAGCCCACAGACTCTCAACCTACACCACGGCTTTCTAGGCGGAACTAGCGGCACTGATACTGGCCCTAAAGCACGCCATCTGAGGCCGGCACAACAACATCCCACCTCTTCTTCTGGATTGCCTCGCTGCGCTCACGCTCTCAACTCACTCCCAAAGGCAACTTTGAAATTCTATCTGCCCATCCACTACCAGTTGGCCCCTCCCTCTACCGTGACGGCACCCAATACCCAAACCTATATTGGGTCCGGGACAACGTTGGTGTCCACGGGAATGAGAAGGCAGACCACTGCGGCGGACTTGCTGGAGAAAGAGAGAAAGTCACATTCTCATATGTTCACAGCGGCCTCGCCATCAAGGCGCAGTGGATCAGAGCGGCACTGAGAGCCACCCAATGCCTTCTGAGGAAGCAATGGAGGAGGGTCAAGTCGGTGACGTGGTACGCCACAGCAACCCGACGAGAAACCCTCACCGTTCCACCAGGTTTACCCCAATGGTGGTGTCCCGCCTAATCCGACCCGCCCTTGGCTACCGATGTGCCTCACAGTCCTGCAGACTGCCCCTGACACAATGGCCCGTACTGCTGCGAAATTCGAGATGATCCCCTCCACCAATACATCTCCGATGCCCAGTGACCAGGCCCTCCGCCACCATGTGGCCTGGCATCCCGGACACAGACAAACGAAGCGAGCGGCACGAGCGATAGCCTCTGCCTCAACTCAAATGCTCGTTAAATCTCTTGTAGCAGATACACTACACCTTATAAAAATCAGGCCTTGGCAGCAGTCAACCCGCCGACGGGCTCTTAGTTAGCCCGTGTGCCTCCCCTTAAAAAGGGAGCACAATAGAAAACAACAAAAACGCATCTTTAAATCATGCTCACCTCAACTCCTGAGGAGAAAACATCTTACATATGCTGCTGAAGAAGGGTTCTAGACCCGAATCGCGATACAGCAAACATGACAAGCACGCGAAGTCATAAAAGTGAAACCAAAGAGGAAAAGGGACACTCTTAAGACAAAGAGAAAATATCTTTAAGACAGATTAATCAACGCTGAACGAGCTATCACTTTTAACGAGATTCTGTTCTCAGAGAAAATCTCCTGCCGATTATTACTACTATATATATATATATATATATCTAATTATATATTAATATATATATATAATTATTATATATTTATATATATATATATATATATATATATATATAGACCACATATATATATAATATATATATATAATATATATATATATATATATATTATATATTATATTAATATATATATATAATTATATATCATATATATATATATATATATATACTATATATATATAGATAATATATATATATATATATATAGATATATTAGAATTATATATATATATATATATATATATATATATATAATATATATATATATATATATATATATATATATATATAATATATAATATATATATATATATTATTATCTATATATATATATATATATCTACAATATATACTATATATATATATATATATATATATATATATATATATATATAGAATATAACTATATATATAATATATCTATATATATTATATATAATATATTATATAGATATATATATATATATATATATATATATATAATATATATATATAGTAATATATATATAGATATATATATATATATAGATATATATATATATTATATCTATTATTATATATATTATATATATATATATATATATATATTATATTATTATATAATATTATATATATATATATTATAAAAAAATAAAAAAAATTTTTTTTTAAAAAAAAAAAATTTTTTTTAAAAAAAAAAATGTTTAAAAAATAATTTATTAAAAAAAAAAAAATATTAATTTTTATAATTTTCCCCCTAATCTTTTAATTTAAATTTAACTTAAAAACCCCTTTTTTTAAAAATGATTAAAAAAATTTTTAAAAGGTTTAAAAAAAAAAAAAAAACAATAATTTAAATAAATTTAAATTTTTAAAAATATATTAAAATAAATATTAAAATCAAAAAATTTCTTATTTTTTAAAAAAAAAATAAAAACAAAAAAAATCAATATTATAATTTTAAGAAAAATCTTATACCCCTTTAAAATTTTTTAAAAAAAATTTAAAGAAAAAAAACTAAAAATTTAAAAAAAAATAAAAAAAATAAAAATTTAAAAAAAAAAATATTTTAAAAATAAAAACCTAATATAATTTTTAAAAGATTTTAAAAAATTTCCCCCCTTAAAATTATATATATATAATATATATATATATATATTAATATTTATTTTATTATATTATATAATATATAAAATTTAATATAATATATATATAAAAAAATTTTTTAAAAATAGATATTTTATTTTTTTGTATTAGCGTTAGTTTTATTATAATCTATAGTAGAGAATTGCTGTTTTTTCCTTTTTTTGTATAATTTTTGAAAAATAAAATATAATACGTAGAATAGCCAGGGGGTCCCAGTCAGGACTTTTTGCACATCAACTCCCTTTGTTTTTAATGTATTTAAATTTTTAAAAAAAAAAAAAAAAAAAAAAAAAAAGAGAGAGAGAGATTCTAAGCATGTTTTTTGGGGTTATAAGTAATCCCCGTTTTTTATGTTGCGTATTGTCGTCGTGAGGCAAACGAATTATATTAAACATGTTTTGTATCGTCATAGCGCAGCGTGTGGGAGTACCGCGGCGTGCTCTTTGATACACATTTTAATACCCTTTAACGCGGTGGGGGGGGAGAGAAAAAAAGAAGGGGATTTATGAGGCGAAGAGGTAGAAGGGAGAAGGGAAAGGGTTATGATAAGGGAGGAGGAAGATGAGAAGAAGGCAAAGGGTGAATACGATTATTTTCAGCTGGGTCTAATCATCCTGGCAGCGACTGGCTCTGTATTGGCCAGATGGTGTTATACAGGACGTGTCGGAGAATAAACTAGAGTCATGGAGCACTCGGTACACACTTTCAAAATTGGTAGTTGCGCTCAAGGTGTGACCCGGTAAATAACTTTTTAATCGGGAAGAGAAACGATATCTGCGGATCCACATTTTATTTTGTCTGTCTTTATGCCCGTGGGTGTGTGCGTTTTCGTATGTACGTGTACGTGTGTGGCTGTGTACGTTGAGAGCACCACCCTCATGTGCGGAAAAAGGTGCAAATTGCCATCGGTTAGAACACAGAGACAGAAGCGCGGCAGCGGCTGTGGGGGTGAGGAGCTTAAACACAGCCTGTGAACAAGCGGATAGGAAATAAATCTGAGGATTAGTGAGATGAGATGAAAGGCCGAGGAAAGCACAGCTCAACACGATGGCAGAAAAGACTAGGTGGAGAGGAAGTGTGGAGGGAAGAGGCAGAGCGAAGCAAGACTCAAGGTTGTCGCGTGGTTGTGAATCCACACTAAGCCGCGGGATCCTCCACTCCATGCAGTATTTCTTCTCCAGTCACTTTTGTAATGAATTTTCAAAAAGCACTGCTCCTACGCGACTTCCCTCACTCATTTTTTCCCGACAAAGCATCAAGTGTGGGAGGGTTGGCCTGAGGTGCGGGAGGTGCTCGGTATGGTGGCGTGGTTACGTCATGGCACAGTGACACACAGCGACCACCACAGAGGCGCGGCACCACAGGCCCGCGGGTCCATGTAATATGGGTGCCGCTGCACTGTGAAGGACTGCAAATTAAGCTTGAGTCCCTGGTTAAGTTCTCGCTGTTTTCAAAATTTAAGAATAAGACGAAATGGGAATGAAATATATTTCACACTATTTGAAAATTTCAATGAATATTCAATAATTTGAAGATATATGCAGACAAAATAAGTGTTCATTTGTAACATTTTGTCGTGGGGTAGTCCCAAAATGCTTTTTTTTCAAATTTAGGAAATTATGCTTTTTCTTTTTGGGAAGAAAATAAACGTTCCCCCAAAAGAGCACCGTAAATCCAAAAACCGGTGATATAGCGACAAACCCAAAGGATTAGGCGACGGTCACATGGCTGATACATTTCACTAGCACGACTACGCCCCCTTTTCTCTGAGGTAACATTGATAACACAGAAAATAGCCTGCAAACAGAGAAGAAGTAACACCAAAGTGGGGGTGGTGTCGCATAAAAGGTAAGGGGCCCGAAATAAGTAGAGCCTTCCTCACACACCCGCTTTCCCTTTTTTTAAACAAAGTATCCTTTATAAATGATTATCCAGAAGTGGTGGTACTGGGGTTCGGGAGGTACTGGAGGAGACAGGGAGTAAAAATTGCATAACACTGCACACAACCTCAGCTGACACGACCAAACAATAAAAATTTTTAATACTCCAGGTGAAATAGAAAAGGGGAAGGTTAAAGGGCGGGGTGTGAGGTGGGCGCTACGTATTTCGAGGGTTACCAAATTTTAGAACAGCGGAGGGCATGGCCCCTCGCTCCAGGATCTGGAGTTCAGGTATCACCAAAAACCCTTTTTCCCTGTGATGGGGAAAAGGGTTAATTTTGGTGTTTTTTGGGGGGGTTTTGGTTCTTATCCCACAACCCCTAAAACCCCTCCCTGCGAACCATCCCTTCCCCCCCAGCCTGCCACCCCCTGGGCCCCGGCCTGGCACGCTGCGTCAGCCAGGAATTACCGCGACGGGCATGGGGGCCCCAGTCCTCCCCGCGCCGTGCGTCCCCCCACTTGGCTGACGAATATGCATTTTTTTTGTTTTCTTTTTAGTTTTGCCTGAAATTTTACGAGCGAGGCCCAAGCGCTCGCGAGTTATCACTGTTTTAAAACGGGATTTTTCCACTTAGCGGCCGACCGACCCGACCGACCCCACGTTTTACGGCCGACCCGCAGACTTTTTTTTGACCACACCTTTTCAGGGCTTATAAACTTTGGAATCCCCGTTTCCGAGAAAGTGGGTCTTCGCCCCTCCCCCGATGCTCCATTCAATCCCTATTCGCGCCTAAGACAAATTTTCCCTTTCTATTTCTTTTTTAGGGGTCGCTCGTCCTTCGCCCTTAAGGCGCTTATGGTTTTATTCTCCTTTAGTGTGTGTAAATATTATGCGTGGGGGACAGACGCACCTGAACGTGTTTTCGTGCAAAGGGAAAGCATTGTCCCACACCAGGCTCTTTCATCCACCTAAAGAGTGTATATGTAGACTGACGAGGCTTTAAAGTCCCCCATTAGTGCAGATTCCGAACGCAGGATTAACCTAGCAGTGGCTCAGGCCTCGGCGTCAGGATTACGCCATCTGGGATCACACCTGAGGGTTAGGCGGCAATCAAGTCGTCGAATTGAAACCAAGGATGCGCACCCCGCTGATTGGATCCATGATCTCCCTTGAAGCCACGCACGCATTCGCACAAGTCGGATGCTGGCAGACGCTAATGCAATCTCGGCTCACCCAATCACGCACAGAATGATTTTATGAGGCAGCGATGCGAAGGAATTTATTGCAAGACATTCTGAGTAAGCTATGAGCAATGCATGTCGACGAAAGCAGAATTCATGCTGTGCCAAATATTGAAAATAGTTTACGAAATAGTAAATAACAATAATAGTGCTGGGCATAATAAAAAAAAAATAATGATACTAATAATTAATAATAATAGCAATAATAGTGATGATAATAATGATAAGATGAGGAAAATTTATATTTAGGGCTATTCTTTTCTGGCTTTTATTACTTTACTTTTGAGTTTCCAGGGTGTGGGTTTTGGGTGTGTGTGTGTGTGTGTGTGTGTGTGTGTGTGTGTGTGTGTGTGTGTGTGTGTGTGTGTGTGGTGTGGTGTGTGTGTGTGTGTGTGTGTGTGTGTGTGGTGTGTGGCTGTGTGTGTGTGTGTGTGTGTGTGTGTGGTGTGTGGTGGTGTGTGTGTGTGGGGTGGGTGTGTGTGTGGGGTTTCGTTTTTTTGTGTGTGGACTTTTTTATCGTTTTAGTTGTTAATAATACCTTTTTCCTTCCTTTTCTGTTTGTTTTTCTCCTCATCCCTCGTACTCTTTTCTTTTCTTTCCTATATATCTTTCCTCTATATATCTGGCACTGGATGATAGTCAGGCGAATCAAACAAACTGTCACTTATCAAGAACAAACCTGCACAAACCCCCAAAAACGTATGAAAAATCAAGCACATTTGCAAGTTGTTTGAGTAATTATATCATTGGTCAGGGACAAATAAAAACCAGCATTTGGAGTGCATTCTGCTTTTAAAGTGCAAGGCCTGCTGTGAATTTCCAACGAGGTATTTGTAAACCCGTTGTAAAGTCGATGCTGGAGTGACAACTTGGACTTGATACTCGCACCACGTGTGGATCCGGAAATGTTTTTGTGACGTGTCTGTGTTTGGCATCATTAGGTGGATCGTTCTCTCTTATTTTGGTTTTGGTTTTGGTTTTGCTGGTCTTGGTGAGTGTTAATGTCAGATAAGTTGGTTTCACTGTGAACTTATCGATGGTGTCGTTAATTCGCTTTCCACTTATTTGGTTCGACCAAATAACTCGACTTTTAAGTAGGCAAGCGTCTCGCGGTATGCTTTGAGACGTTTAGGTAGAAAATAAATAGAAAAAATACATTAAGGAAGCCCCACCGTAGACGTAGCAAAGTTTCTGCTGCGATTTTTGTTGTTGCAGCCGACCCCCCAATGATGTGTGGGGGAGATATATTAATCTGTTTGGTTTGTAAAGCGCCCGTCGGTGGCAAAGGTTGGTAGAGACTAGTTGCAATGTGCACGGTCCTGTGCAAATTTGGTTCAGCGGTTCGAGTCCACCCAGTTCGTGCTGACGTGGTGGCGCTTTGTTTTAGTCAAAACCCTTTTAGTTGTACTTGCAAAGTGCTAGTAGGATGAAATCTTATCTTATTTTGTTAGAAAAGTTGTTTCAAGGTGGGATATTGCCATCTACGTTCTTTGTACAAATCAGGAATGAATTTTCTGAAACTATTGTAGATTGTGTACTTTTTATATCGTATTTATTTACAGTTAAATTTTTATCTCTGTACCCTATATTTCTTATTGTAAAAAATGTAACAATTATAATTTTATGATAATGTGCATTTCAAGCTTGTATAGCGTACCGAATAAACAAACATAACATAATAACAAAGGAAGTCTGCAAGATACCGTGTTGCCTTTACCGGCATCGCCCGTATCCACCACCACCTGTCATCTCTAGCCAGGGCGCTGTTAATCTTCCTTTAAAACAATCTTTTGTCCCCGAGACATTGTTGTAATGCTTTATTTATCCGGGTTGTCCGACTATATTTTTTTATTCACAACGCACACACACACACACACACACGCACACGCACAAAGCACACGCACCACACACACACACACGACACAAAACTCACATAGATAGATAGTAGATAGAAATAGATTTATGACTAAAAGTTTTATAACACAAAACATATCAAAGTAAGAAAATACAAAATTTCCTAAGCAAGTAAAACACATGTAGTCCACAAATATTAATAGTCATTATTTAAATTAATACATTGCAGCAAAATTACTCCTCAGCAAAAAACAACAAAAACCACAAAACTTAAGTAAAGAAAACGCATACCCTCTATACCATATAAAAATACTTAACTTACATGCATAATCTATACATCAAGTTGTGTTACCATTAACAATTATTCCTCATTATATACCTTTAGCACATCAAAAATTATACCACATATTACATCATTTGTAAAGTTTGCAAAAAGATCCTCCAAAGTATCCTCCACACACACACACACACACACACACACACACACACACACACACCACACACACACACACCACACACACACACACACACACACACACACCACACACACACACACACACACACACACACAACCACAACAACACACAACACACACACACACAACACACACACAACAACAAACACACACATAACACACCACAAACCACCACACCACAACACACCACCACCACACACACAGACACACACACACCACACCACCACCACACACACACACACACCACCACACACACACACCACAACGACACACACACACACACACACACAACACACACACCACACACCCACGACACAACACACACACACACACACACACACAACCACCAACACACACAACACACACACAACACACACACCACACAACACACCCACCAACCTACACACCACACACAGATCACAACACACAACCACCACACACACACACACACAAAAACACACACACACACACCAAACACAAAAACACACACAACCAAAAACCCACCCCACAACCCACACAAACCCAACCCCACACAACCACACACAACACACAAACACAACAACCCCACACACACACACCACACACACACAAAACCCCCTAGGTAAAAACAACTAGGGAAATAGTAAATACATACCACACAAAAAAAATAATAGTGTTGTAGAGTAGTAGTAGCAGCATTATACACCACCACCAATGCGTGCCAACTTTACGTTTTTTCCCTTTTTCACGAATGTTCTACAACGTAATTCCGCGGGGCCCCACGGCCACGGTCAGGTTTCCGTGTTCTGTACAGCACGGCGGCAGGAGTGGACTGAGGGAAGGTGGGGAAAACAGCTTCTGTATTGCGTCATGAAAGACAGTATCACGCAGTTCCCGTAATGTTAATGTTACAAGGAGCTCAGTTTATGTAGAATTGTATGATTATTTTGTCTTTTTGCCGCAATAACTCATTCAACTATAAAAGCTGAAATCCGACTTTCATGACCTGTTTCGTCGTGTTGGCAATCCTTGAGGCTTTCTTACAATCACATGTGGTACAACCAAAACGTCTACTGCCGCTACACTACAGGTACTAATGGAACAAAAATCATTAAAAAACCTAGGTAACCTACGAAATATTAGATTGCATAAATATTGAAAGGGTTGGGTCAGGCCAATCTGATGATCGGGAATGTTGGCTCAGGCCACTCTGATATTGGGGGAAAAGTGTATTATCAGCTCACTCTGATGATTTGGGAAAGGGGGTTGGCTCAGGCAGCTCTAATGGCGGGAAGAGTGTATAATCAGGCCACTCTGATGATTTGGAAAGGTGTTGACTCAAGCCACTCGGATGATTGGAAGGATGTTGGCTCAGGCACTCTGATGATTGGAAGGGTGTTGGGTCAGGCCCGCTCTAATGGCGGGAAGAGTGTATAATCAGGCCATCTGAGGATTTGGGAAGTGTTTGGGTCAAGCCACTTCGGATGATTGGAAGGATGTTGGCTCAGGCCACTCTTATGATTGGGAAAGGTGTGAGCTCAGGCCACCTTTGATGGCGGGAAGAGTGTATAAGCAGGCCATTCTGATGATTTGGGAAAGGTGTTGGCTCAGCCACTTTAATGCGGGGATGAGTGTAGTAACATCGCATCCTGATGATTGGAAGGTGGTTGGTTCCCGGCAACTCTAATGGCGGGAAGAGTGTATAATCAGGCCACTCTGATAATTTTGGGAAAGGGTTTTTGGCTCAGGCAACTCTAATGGCGGGAAGAGGTATAATCAGGCCACTTGAAATTTGGGAGGGTGTGGCTCAGGAAACTCTAATGGCGGGGAAAAGTGTAAAAATCAGGCCACTCTGATGATTGGTAGGGTGTTGGCTCAGGAAACTCTGGGTGATTTGGGAAAAGTATATAATCAGGCCACTTGATGATTGGTAGGGTGTTAGCTCATGTAACTCTGTTGATTGCAAGGGAACAAGCTCAAGCACTTAGATGACGGGAAGAGTGTACTCAGGCCGCTCTAATGATTGGATGGGGGTTGACTCAGGCCTCATTTATGGTGGGGAGATGGGTGGAGCAGGCACATTATGAGGAGTGGGGGTACGGGGCAAACCCCCGGGTCAACCCACAGGGGCGACGAAAAAGGGTTTTGAGGGCCCGGTGGAGGGCCCTCCGGTGGGGGGGTTNGACTCAAGCCACTCGGATGATTGGAAGGATGTTGTCAGCCATCTGATGATTGGAAGGGGTTGGCTCAGGCAGCTCAAAGGGCGGGAAGAGTGTATAATCAGGCCACTCTGAGGATTGGAAAGGTGTTGGCTCAAGCCACTGATGATGGAAGGATGTTGGCTCGGCCACTCTGATGTTTGGGAAAAGGGTTGTGAGCTCAGGCATTTTGATGGCGGAAGGGTGTATAAGCAGGCCATTCTGATGATTGGAATGGTGTTGGCTCAGTCCACTTTAATGCGGGGATGAGTGTAGTAGACTTACGCATCCTGATGATTGGAAGGTGGTTGGTTCAGGCAACTCTAATGGCGGGAAGAGTGTATAATCAGGCCACTCTGATAATTGGAAGGTTGTTGGCTCAGGCAACTCTAATGGCGGGAAGAGTGTATAATCAGGCCACTCTGATAATTGGCAGGGTGCTGGCTCAGGAAACTCTAATGGCGGGAAGAGTGTATAATCAGGCCACTCTGATGATTGGTAGGATGTTGGCTCAGGAAACTCTGATGATTGGAAGAGTATATAATCAGGCCACTCTGATGATTGGTAGGGTGTTAGCTCATGTAACTCTGTTGATTGCAAGGGAACAAGCTCAAGCCACTTAGATGACGGGAAGAGTGTATACTCAGGCCGCTCTAATGATTGGATGGGGGTTGACTCAGGCCTCATTGATGGTGGGGAGATGGGTGGAGCAGGCACATTATGAGGAGTGGCGGCGGTCAACTCCACTGGGGCGCAAAAGTTGAGGCGTGGCGGCCTCGCGTGTTCGCCACTCCGCCAACAAGTTCTTGACGGCGACGTAGCACTCCAGCACGTTGCTCAGGGCGCCCTTGATGTGCAGCCTTCGTCGTGCTGCATCCACGAGGATGAGGACGGAGAAGCGGCCTCCCAGGTGATGGTGGAGGTAACGCTTCCCGGCCCGTGTCTGCAGCCGCTACATGAAGAGTCGAGGCACCAGGAGGCTTCGCCGCACAAGGCGGTTGGCCTCCTCGTCCTTCCCTGCGTTGGCGGGGATTTGTGATTCCTGAGAATGTTGGTACCTCACGGGGTCTAATTCCTGCAGGGAGAGGACCTGCTCTCCAGCCTCCTCCACCACGTCCTCCACCAACATGTGCTTGACTTCCTGCGAGGCTGCTGCAGTGTCCTGCAGGGGATGCTCGTCCTGTTGTCCTCGAGCCAGGGTCTGCCGTGCCCAGGAGCACCCCGCCACTAGGACCACAGACACAACCACCACCGCCACACACACGATCATCACGAAGCAGAACACAAACGTCTTGTGTTCCTGCTCGGCCTTCTAGACCTGCCTCTCAGGCAGGCCAGACGTTCCTTGCTGCCCACCACCATGGGCAGCACCTCCCCCCAGCTGTCACCCAGGGGGAAGCCGCACTCCGCCAGGGGATCCCTTGTGGAGGCCAGCCACGAGGCGGCCACCAGGTGCCCCCGCAGCTTCCCCAGTACGGTAGGGCGGGTCATACTTGGGTGCCATCATGAATCTGAATGAAATCCTCTCATTAGGGGTGTCTAAATTATGTATTTTTATACAAGGAATTCAAATATGAGCTTTTTTTTTTGAAGAACATCTCTAACTAACATCAATTTTGAATTTTAATTTTTTAAATTTTTTTACTCTTTACACCCCTTTTTAATAACCTGGGGAACAATTTTTTTTGAGTTAGGTCGACACTTTTATTAAGTAATTTTTGGGGGCTAAAACCCCAAAACCTGATCTCGGGTTTTTTTTTATCACTCAATTTTTGAACTGTAGGATTTTCTTTTTTTCCAAAAAAAATATGAAAAAATACTGTATAAATCAGTGCTTTTTTAAAAAATGAAATTTAAATACATGAAAAATGAAAAAATATTTCATGAATAGAAATTTTTTATTTTAAAAATTTTTGTTTTTGGGAAAAGGTTAATTGTGTGCGGTTTTTGGGGGTAAAAATTTTAGTTTAAACCCCTTTGTCTGGGTTTTCAAACTTAACTTTGCGTTAGGGCCCCCCAACAAATCGTTTGGGAAACCCATCACCCTGGTTTTCTTCCCTCCTTCTTTGGTGAAATTTTTTACCCCTTTTTCCCCCGTGTAGCGCCCAGTTTTTTGGAAGTTCAAGATGGCTATGCAAAAATGTTTTAAAATACTCTGTTGAACCAAGCTTTTTTACTCTCCAAATTTTCGAAAAATTTTTTTAATTACTTGCCGTGTTTTTCCAAGAAATTTCTTGAGCGTCCTTTGAATGTACCCAAAGCATTTTTTTAAAGGTCTACATAGTACCGTTGAAATGTTCATCTTTGATGAGCTTTCAAATTTGTGGACCTCAACCCCGGGCCCTTTGATTTTTTCAAGACGGGCCGGAAATGCAAGATGGTACTTCAAAATCGCCATCAGTTGAAAAGCTTTTACAAATTTTTTCATGAGCCCCTATTTTATTGCAGAGTGGGAATATTATTTCTTCCTGTCAACAAGGGCTCATGTCAATGTTAGGATCTCCAGGTTTAAGATCAATCTCGGACCCAATTCGTCTAAACCCAAATGCTTCTCTCGAGCTCTGCTATCCCCATAAGAAAAAGCAGGGTATTTTGTGTATCCCGTTGTTACCAAGAAGGAAAGACCCCTTTTTAAGGTCAACAAGATGTCCAATTGTTTTTGTATATTGCATAACTAAATGACTCTCTTTACATCCCCTATTCTTAAAGAAGACAGACCGAATCCCAAAATAGGGACTGCCCCCAAACAAATTGCCTTGTGTAAAGGACACACTTCAAGCTCCCCTTGAGTTTATCAAAAAACAATCGCCATTCATTTGGATTGTAATTGAAAGCCCAAATTTCCCTTCATAACCGGGAATTTTTTGGGCAAAAACCAAACCCTGGCACTTCGAAAGTACTGCAGAAATGACTTTCTCTGGTTTCGAAAGTATGATCCCCTCACCCCTTGTTAAAGTATGTTTTTCTCGTTCAGTCTTGAGCTAGTATTTCTGAAGCTTTTTTGGATAGGCCCAAATCACTTTCTAAATCATTCAACTCGTGCTGATCAATCCCCTACGAACGAATCCTCGTGAATTTCAAAGTCTCACATTGCTGTCACTGCGTTCTTCAACACCTCAATCTTCTAGGGGGGTTTTGTTCAAAAACGGGCACTGGAATTTCAGCTGAATGAGGCTTGGTCTTATAGCGCGGTAATTGGATTTTCTTTTTACTTTTTTTTTTCTTTTTAAAATCCTGATTTTTTCACTAAACAAAAGTAAAGTCTGTGGAATGATTTTTTTTCTTCCCCAAAACCATGGGGCCCAAATGCCAATTTTTCACGTGTTCCTTTGGCCCACATCCGTATCTCTCGACACACTGCTTGCACACTTTTGTGAGGGGCCCATAGCTTGTTTGATCCCCGGTTTCACTTTAAAATATGCGAAATATGCTTGTTTGAAATACGCTGATGCTTGGGTCTGATTTGGATGGTGAAACTCCCATAAAAGCAAAAGGGGGTCGGGGGTTTTAGGCTTTTACAAAGGACGTACGGGAGCAGACATGATTAAAACAAAAAAAATATATCCTATGTAAAAAAACACAAACTGGAATAGTTAAAAGCTTTGAAAAAAAAAAAAAAATAAAACGAAAAGAAATTACAATGGTATGTTGTTAAAAGGGTTTTGAAAAACCCTAAAAATCCCCTAATTCCTACTATCCTAGCTTTCTGTTTGCGATATTGATATCTGACCTATGGGAGCTGCCACAACCTCCCCCGCACTGTCTCTTTGTAACGCCAACAGTTGCCACATGCTCTCGTGATAAAATTTAACAGCGGGAAATTTTTACAGCTCCAATGGAATTTTGCTACTGAAGGTAACTAGGGAAAAAAACTTGACGTGCTAGAAAAAAACTGACTACAGATTTGGAATCGCATCCCAAATTTTTAGTCTAAATAAGTCAAAATCAAACTCAAAAATTTTTTTTTTAAAATTGTTCCCCCAGTGTAATATTAGAAGACATAAGGGGAAAAATCTGTATATTAAAACCCAAATCAAATTTTCATTTTTTTTAACATGTCAATCGCATTATATCACGAATACAATTAAAAGTTATTTCCTGCTTCTTGAACTTTGCCGGGTTTGCAAAAGTCCGTTTTGACTCTTTTTTGGACATCACCTCCGTTGGTTTTCTGAGCCCGACCCCTCCATCCCTCTTTTCATGTGAAAAGTATTAGCGAAGCCTCATCACCATTTTAAAAACCCTCGAATTTTTTGTGTGTGGCAAGGCAGTTAGCACTTTCCAGGGGTTTGTTGACAAAGTTTAGCACCTCGGACGTGCTTAAGGCGGGTGGAGGTGGTCTGAAAATCTTCTGACCAGTTTATCAGGCACCTATGCGGAAGCATCACAATTAATGTCAGGTTCCTTCTGGTCCAAAAGAGGATCTCCTACTGGCTTTGGGGTTCCCCATCTCCCCTAGGGGCCAGGTTTTCCCCCACCTCCCAAAATCTCCCCTTTCTGACCTCAGAGGAAGCATTTTTTGGGAGGATGGCTTCACTGGGGGCTACCAAACAAAAATCTTTTCACTTTTGGCATCACAATGTCCACCCTTTTCCCCTTTTGGGCTTAAGGGGTCCGTTGAAAGAGGATGTGCCTAGGTCCTTCAATCCAGGAGGTTTGACTTTCACGTTGAACCAACATGGATAAAACACTCCAAAGAGAATTCCCCAAACAGGCAGTTCTTCAGGTTCTTCCCTTTAAGTCCATGTTTTGACACCCAAATTGGGAAAAACTTTAGCTGTTGTGAGCCGCGGCTGGGTTTTACTGGGCTATCTCCAAAAGGCAGCCCCGCAGGAAGCCCCAACCCTGACTGCACAGACATTTTATACCATAGTTTATCGTTTAGAGTCTTGAATGACCTTTTCAGGGGAGCTTGATCAGGGGGCAACGGAGAACGGGGAATTTGGTTGATCTCAAAATCTGTAGCAAACAAAGGGGCTTTTTTTTGGCCCCGGGTAATTTTTTGTCTGACAGAGTAGGGCCTAAGGCCACAATCAAATGGCGCAGGAAAGTTTTTCCCCGTGTAAAAGTTGCACCTAACCCAAACCCGCTTTCTCCAGGGTTTTCTTCCACTTTTCCGCATTACTCCGCTTTCACACCAGTGTTTACATTTTTAGATTCCTCCAATGGCCAACAGGTTTTTCAAAAAACCCCTCTCTTTCCAAGCAAACATATTTACAATCTTCTCCGCATGGACCCTCTTTATTTGCTTTCTCTGGGATAAAAGGAAAAAGATAGTAGTTTCCCAGGTTCACTAACCACTGTAGTGTTCTCCTTGTTAGCAGGAAAAGATTGGTCACTTCCCCCCAGCTTCCATCATACTTGGGCAGGTCATCCGCCCTCAAAAAAGGATGCAGGGATGCCCCCCTCCTCCCCGCCCTTCCCTTCAAATTTCCCTCAGCTCTCTCACAACTTCTCCTGTGTCTTATCAATCACTTTTCTTGTTTGTCTTCTGTATAATTCCTGCCTCATAGAGCTCTGTTGCTATTGCTGTATTGGCCTTAGCCCTATGCCATATCTTACACTATCAAGGGCAATGTTTGAAAAACTCTCATAGTTTTCTGTACCTTGTCGAAGCCCGGGGACTTATGGTCAATTTTTGGAAAAAAAATCAAATTCTGGAACAAACTATCTTCACACCCCTTACTCCAATTCCGATCCCCATCGCCATAGCCAAAAATATCTTCAATGGTCCCCGACTGCTCTTGCTGCTGCAGCAGTTTCCTCCTTGCTCATTTTGATTCTCTTTGCCCTTTTTTTCCTCCCTCCTTTCTAAAGTTCTCAACTGTTCTTGTGCTCTGGCAAATCAGGGGCCCCTTATTTGATGGGGTCCTTTACTTTCCCAAACCCTTTACTTTGTCCCATGATTAGGGTAGATTTTCAAGGAATCTTTTTTTTTTCTGCTGCGGGGCAATTAATGGGGCTTTGGATCTCAACCCCTCACAGCCCCCCCACCCACAACTGTAATTGACACTTCAAGTCAAAATATCAAAAATTTGTTAACTTACAATGACCTCCTTTTGGTTTAAGTTTTCCCTTCCAAAAAAAAAAAACCTTCATTGCCTTATTTCAGACCTGCTTGAGCGGGGAAAGATGGGCACCTTTTATTGTGACGGGGCTTTAAAAAAGCATTAGCCCTTTTCTCCACTGACAAATCAGACTAGGGGAGATGTCCTTCACCACTTGTCCTTTTTATTTTTCCCCCTGCATCTTCACTTTCTCCCTCAAAATCGATGCCATACCCCAGGATATCCCCACAGTTGGCAGTTCAACACCAACAGCTCCCGCCCGTGCCAAACAAATTACTCAAAAGAGAACTTGTTTCGTCCCTTTCTGACTTGAGCCATTTTTTTTTTAAGCAAATTTACACTGAATATAAAAATTTACATCAGTTAAATAGTTTATCCACTACATCCTTTTATAGTAATGCCAGGGAAATTTAGGGGAAAAATCCCAAAAAATTCCCTTCATAGGATTTATTTTGCTTTACAGGAAAATTTGGGCTAGCAATAGTTTTGGTAAGTACACAAAACTTTCCGCCTCTCAAGGAGCGGTGTGTTTACAAGACGTTTAGTTCTGCAGCAGTGCAAAAAAGGGGTCTTTGCTTTCAGCGTTTTCATTTTTTCCTTCTTTATGCTATTATTTTCTAGGGGAGCATATGCCAAACTGTATGCTAATTTAATTAAGTTTAAAGAGACCTATTTTGTCTTTAAATATTTAATCCCTATATTTTATAAGTGTTAGAACAATATGTATGACCCAAATAATGTGAACCCATGACAGGAAAATTGAAAAAGGCTATCTGGGGGGAACTGCAATAACAAATTGTCACCATTTAAAAAAACAAATGCAAATTTATTTGGTTGGGTTTTTCAGAATTATACTTTTCTTCAAATTTGTGTTCTACACACAAATCGTTATTTAAACCCCTTCTCCATTAATTGAAAAAAAAATTGTAGACCCTCCTACCCTAAGGTGGGTTTTGGGGCCCGTGTCCCTCCAGGCCCTCATCCCCACCACTTGTCGGGCCCATGCACCAAGCCCCGAGGACGAGGGGGACCCACCCCCACCCAACACCGCGCCGTCAGAAGTATCGCTTCCCGATAAAATTTTTTCTTTTTGTTTTGAATTATAATTTTTGGGAAAAAAGTAAAAAGGAAAACCCCGTCAAAGGGGACTTCAAAAGGGGGTGGTACTGGAGAGCGACCCTTTACTAAAAAAAAGGTCACCGCCAGCCCAAAAGGGTCACGCCGTTTTGTTTTCAACACCTAAAATATATGAAAATAACATTACCATCCTTAAGATCAAAGAATACGTTTTCCCTCATGTAGGAACTACCTTCAGGAATAATATGCACATGAAACCTTTGGCGCTATCAAGCACATTCCCACCGGCCTTGTGTGATCCTGTGCAGCGCCCCCGAATTTTTAATTTATGAGAGGGCCCCCCGTGCAAAAAATCCCCCTACGGATCGTTTGCCTCATCAATTACCAAATCTCTCCGCTCCTACGTTTCTGGTCCGCCTCCCCACCTCTCATCCTCACAACATGTATACAAAATCTGCCTTAGTTCGTGTTGTGGATCTACTACTCTAACGTACTATTCTCTCTCTCTCTCTCCCCTCTCTCTCTCTCTCTCTCTCTCTCTCTCTCTCTCTTTTCTCTCTTCCTCCTTTTTCTCCTCTCTCTCCCGTGGCGCAATCCCTCTATTAAACATTTTTTTGGAACCGGGTTGACCAGGGGAAGGTTTTAAGCCCAATTATGATATGATCCGATCACTTTTTATATTTTTTTTCGCTCTATTATGTGAATATTGTGAAAAAAAGTGGGTTTGCGAGAATTGAGAAACCTTGAATGGTAGGTTGATGGGTAATGGGTAGATGAATGGGTGGGTCATGGTTAATGGTGTGGGGTGATGGGTGAGTGAATGGGTGGGGTTGATGGGTTGGGTGTGAATGGGTATGGGTGAGGGACTATGTGGGGGGTGAGTGGGTATGGGTGGACTGCATGGGTTTGTGTGATGGTATGGGTGAGTGAATGGGTGGGGGGTGTGGTCTGGTGATGAATGGGTGGGGGTGAGGGGTATGGTGAGTGGAAGTGGGTTGGTGTAATACAACATTTCTACATCCATTGATTTCAGGAAAGTTAGAGGCTATCTGGAGAGTCCGTGTTTGTGGGCCGAAGGCCCACCAAACACAGGTGGTGGGCCCTTCCGGCCAC
The DNA here is from genome assembly GCA_016584305.1 of Chionoecetes opilio. Lineage (NCBI taxonomy): Eukaryota > Metazoa > Arthropoda > Malacostraca > Decapoda > Majidae > Chionoecetes > Chionoecetes opilio. The sequence continues at coordinate 556,375 of JACEEZ010024593.1, forward strand.
CACCCATAGCCCTCCGCGGAGCTAGCTAAAGTCGCCCGAGGCGGCTTTGCGCTAGTAATATATATATAGCTTATATATATATATATATCTATATATATAATATTATACATATATATATATTATGTATATATTCCATATATAATTATTATATACATATATATATTCAGTTAGTAGAAGGTAAAGAAAGAGCTATATATATATATATATATTAATATCTATATAACCGGTAATTAGATTTAATCATATATATAATATTATATATATATCTAAAGTAATAATAAGCGAAAGTGTGTCTGTGCTGTCTGTCTGTCTGTCTGTCTGTGTGTGTGTGTGTGTCTGGTGTGTGTATAGGTTCCGCCCCCAGTTGCGCATCACCTTATATGGCAACATTTTTGGACCCGGGTTGACCAGGGGAGGGTCATAAGCGCACTTATGAGCTGATTCGATCACTTTTTTTTTTCTTTTTTTAGCAAGCTATTAGCGATAATTGTGACAAAAAAGTGGGTTGCTAAATTGAGAAACCTTGATGTAGGTGCTGGGTAATGGGTGAGTGAATGGGTGGGGTGATCGGTAATGGTGTGGGTGATGGGTGAGTGAATGGGTGGGGGGTGATGGTTGGGGGTGATGGTGAGGTGAGGGAATAGGTAGGGTAATGGTAATGGTATATAAACGAAAGTGTGTCTATCCTTCTGTCTGTCTGTCTGTGTGTGTGGTGTGTATGTGTGTGTGTCTGGTATAGGTTCCGCCCCCGTGGCGCAATCACCTCATATGAAACTTTTGGAACCGGGTTTTGACAGGGGAAGGTTTTAAGCCAATTATGAGATGATTCCGAACACTTTTTTTTTTTTTTTAGCAGCCTATTAGCGATAATCTTGGAAAAAAAAAAGTGGGTTGCGAGAATTGGGAAACCTTGATGTAAGGGTGATGGGGTATGGTGTGAATGGGTGGGGTGATGGTAATGGTGTGGGGTGCAGTGTGAGTGAATGGGTGGGTGGATGAATGGTTGTGGGGTGATGGGTGATGGGTGGGGGGTGATGGGTCTGGTAAATATAACGAAGTGTGTCTGTCTGTCTGATTGTCTGTGTGTGTGTGTGTGTGGTGTGTGTGTGTATTGTGTGGTGATGTGTGTGTGTGTGTCTGGTATAGGTTTCCGCCCCGTGCGTCAATCACCTCAAATGGCACATTTTTGGAACCGGAGTTGACCAGGGGAAGGTTTTAAGCCCATTATGGAAGATGATCCGATCACTTTTTTTTTGTTTTTTTAGGCAGCCTATAGCGATATTGTGAAAAAAAAGGGGTTGCGAGATTGAGGAAGTATGTATGGTTGTATGGGATGGTATGGATTGAGGATGTAGGGTGATTGTAATGGTGGTGAATGGTGGGTGATGGTATGGTTGTAGGGTGATGGGTGGTGCCTGTGGGGGTGACTGGTGGGGGGTGATGGTTGGGAAATGGATGGGGGGTGCTGGTAATGGTTGAGTGAATGGGTGTGTGTGTGATTGTACTTGGGTGAGTGATGGGTGGGGGGTGATGGGTAATGGGTGAGTGATGGGTGGGGTGATGGGTCATGGGTGAGTGATGGGTGGGGGAATACTAACATTTCTACATCCATAGCTTTCAGGGAAAGTTAGAAGGGATGCTCCCGGAGAGTCCGTGTTTTGTGGGCCTAGGCCCACCAAACACAGTGGTTGGCCGAAGGCCCACCACCAATAGCCCTCCGCAGGATCTACCAAAAAGTCCCGCCGGAGGGCGGCGTATGCGGCTAGTATATATAATAATACATATATATGGATTGGTTTAAACTAATTACCGGTTATCAGAACCACTCTGAGTGATCAGAGAGAAGGAAAAGCAGCGAGGGAAGAAAGCAAGACGACTGGAAGATATTCAAGTTGATCTTGGAATCGACACAACTGCCAAAAATTGCTAGAAACTAGTGTCATGTTTGTATATGTGCCATGTGGTGGGTGTGAGATGGGACACGCGCAGCGGGGAACGGGTTCAGGTATAGGAGAGGATGTGAGCGTTTAATATAAGTAATATAAGTAAAATCTTCTTGAGTGGGAAGGAAAAAAATGGCAATTCGTCCCGGGATCAACACTTTCTTTAAATTTTTGCCAGTTGTTCCCGCCTGATAACCGATGAAGGTTGTTTGTGTCACCCCCTGAGCGGGATGACACAATGACGTGAATAAACCGTAAAGGCCAGGCTACCTTGACCTGCCAGGAATACCAGGAAAAAGTTGGTCGCGCTGCACACGCAATAGGATGCGAAAGAGTCAATGATTTACAATGCTATTCACGTGACCGCCGAGGAGCAGTGTTTGAGGGTTTGCTATATCCATTTAAACAGAGTCCTTACTGATTCCCCTGTGAGCGTTACATTACCATGTCATTCTGGTTGTGTGTTGGCACAGAGGAAATTGACGGATTGAAATTAATATTCCTCTCTCTCTCTCTCTCTCTCTCTCTCTCTCTCTCTCTCTCTCATCTCATCTCTCTCATCTCTCTCTCTCTCTCTCTCTCTGCTGCTCTCTCTCTCTCTCGCTCTCTTGAACGCTTTGGTATCAATATTTGTTATGAGTTTATTTTGCTTTCGTTGTCGTGTTCCTGAATTTATTGGTTATTTGTTCTATCTATATTTTTCATTTGTACGAATATATGGCTTTGGTCTGTCTTTATCTCTATTTTTAAAGTTATTTCATAAGATTTCTTTTTTTTACAAGTTTCTATTTTCTTATGAATAAAATTTCTGACTTGCGTTTTCATGTTCTTTATTGTCATCACTCACTATCATTGTTATCATAATCATTTACCTTCATTATCAATATTCAAAACCTTTCTTTAATTTACGCTCTCTCTCTCTCTCTCTCTCTCTCTCTCTCTCTCTCTCTCTCTCTCTCTCTCTCTCTCTCTCTCTCTCTCTCTGTCTCTCTTACACACACACATTCAACGCGTACCCCGTTAGTTCTCACCTCGCTTTTTTCCCTTCTATTTATCTTCGCTTGGCGCCACACGGTCAACGATGCTTCTGCTGCCAGTCACACGCTACGACTGAGCTTGACCTCCTTCCATCCTTTCGTGTGCTTAACATCAATATCTTGCCTGCATACCTGATACTCATGCCTCCTCCTCTACTTCTGTGTTTGTATACTAGATCTGTCTTTTGCCTGCACGCACGTGGCGCAGGTTCGATTCCTGACCTCTGGCAATGAAATACTTGTCCTATTTGACTTTATTTGTCGTAAGCCTATATTTGTTCGATCCCGAGTGAGAACCATAAATCCGCTTAAAATTTTTCTGCACCGTCGAGTGGCCTAAGAACACCCACATGCTGCCCGTTAACTCTACCTTCGATTGCGAATGCATCGAAGGGCACAGGGGGGTGGCATGAGCCTGTAATCACAGGCATCACTATAAAAATTATGCCTGCGCCACCACCGGCGAGGGCCAACCATCACAGCCCTCAAGTGAACCTCCAGGGCCTACCATCCGAGCCCTGGAGGTCACTGCCTATAGGCACTATAGGCATATATATATATATAAAAAAAAAATAAGAAAAAAAAATACCTATGTCGGATAGATTAAAGTCATGAGGTCGGGGTAAAGGCAGGTTGGGCTGCCTGTCATTACCTTTTGCACCTTCAGGTAGCGAGGTTAGCCCAGACCCCTGAGCGCATGCTCGATTCCTGATCTCTGGCAATGATATATCCTATCCTCTTTTGTCAGGGTGCATGGAGATGACTTGTAAATATGTAGTCATCGGTGTAGCCAGATCGCTATTACGGGTCCTAGACCCTTCTTCAGTGGCGGTAAAAGAAGGAGAAACCATCTCGAGGTCTGAGAGGTGAATGAAGGCAGCGGGTGGCCAAGCACCTTTTAAGGCGTAGCTTCACCTGGTGGCCCACTCGTGGTGGCACCTGATTGCGTCACGATATTTATAGTGGCGCCTGAAATTAGAGTTTCATGCCGCTCCCCTGTGTCCCCTGATGTACTCGCCTCCGATGGTAGAGTTAATGGGCAGCATGTGGGTGCCCTTCCGCCACTTCATGATTGCAGAAATTTTTTAGCACCTGGTGGGAATCGAACTTTGAACACAGAGCTCGCCAATTGCAGGCGATAGCCTCTCTACCACCACCACCCCAAATATGGCTACATGCTTTATTATTTACCTTATTTTTTTGGTAGATGAAAAATGTAGGTATCGCTGCGTATAGATACAGAGTATTCACGCTATTTTTATTATTATCATGATCATCATCATGTCTCTTATGAAATGCTGCAAGAGTGAAAGATTAAGAACGAGGGTTCTCGCTTTGATAGTGTGTGTGTTTGATGACACTTTAGTACTCATAATTCACTATGAATGCAATCCTGATGAAAGGTCTTTCTAAGAGCATTATTGATAGAGTTAAGAATAATAGGGCGCCATGAATAAGGAATCGGCAGACAAGGAAGGAAGAAGAAGCACTAGCAGAAGCAGCAGAAGAGGAAGAAGGAGAAGGAAAAGCGGAAAAAAATGGGAAAATCAAGGACAATAACTGGAAAAGGAATATTTATGAAATGGATGAGAAGAGAAAAGATAGTAAAAAAAAAAAAGATAAAAAAGCTATAAAGAAATTTCGAAGAACAAACAAAACCCATTAAAATATATGATTGTGAGCAAGACAAAGACGAAAATGAATATTACAGGCAATTAAGATTATGATTTTATGATGAACAATATGAAGAATATGATGAAGAAAACGGCAAAGTATTTGAACTTATATTTTTTTCATATGCTTACCTAACTTCCCTGCTTTGTAGTAGAGACCATGAAGCAAACGACAAATTCTAGGTAGATCATAAATCTTGCCAAATTTTGACCTTTTACATCGTCAGATTGAAATGTGCAGAATAAATGTATATAAGCAATGTCGTAGCATCATGGAATTAGAAGGAGTAATAAGATGCCGGGGTGTCGAAGCCTATAGAAACTGCATCATAATCAAACTGTTATGAAGCAGTGAGAATCCATTGTTGCCTCATAGGGATGCGCTGTCTCTGTTCCCTGAGCATGGCTATCTATTCCTAAGAGAAAAAAAAGAAAAAAAAAAAAAAAGTAATTGACTATATACATTCTCTCTCTCCTCTCTCTCTCTCCTCTCTCTCTCTCTCTTCTCTCTTCTCTCTCTCTCTCTCACACACCCACCACAGCTTTGGGGTTTTTTTTGTTTTTGGTTGATCATGATAACACACGGCGCGCCATTCTCTGTCCCTGCATTTTACCCCGCATCAAGGCTCGGGATTTTACTGTGACAAACGTTTAGTTACTGTCACCCTTCAACAAGGGGATGGGGTGGTGTGGGGTTCCAGCTGGAGATTTGCGTGTCCAGTGCGCGATCATGCGTGGTTGAATTACGCACGCAGCCACGCACGCACCACGCACTGCACGCACGCCGCACGCACGCCACGCAACGCACGGCGCGCACGCACGCACGCACGGACTCACGCACGCACGCACGCAAGCACGCACAGCACGCACGCACTTCCGCACGCACTCACGCCGCACGCACGCCGCACGCACGCACGCACACAACAACTATAAATACCCTCAAACGCTACTCCTTTGTTGGTCTTTTTTGGGCAATTACCGTCCGAAATGATTTTCCTTTTCACAACTCACCATATAGATCCCATTGCTTTCTGAAGTATTATTAAACATAAACTCTAGTAATTGCAGCCATTCAGGAAGATGGACAGTGAAGGGCCGCTTGAGTGTGTCCTTTTATTAGCTCATCTATTTTTTCTTCATTTTAACCCGAAGTGAAGTGTTACGATAGTAGTTCATTGAATCCTGAATGCGTGCCCTACGCTTGCAGGCTTATGATCATGACTATCATCACGGAACTGGCTTACAACCATGTATTATGACGCCGCATCGATTGTATAACTTCATTGTAGGATAACATAAATAAGAACTATTTCCTATAGGGATCGCACCATCTTCAATCCACTTTTAATTTTGTATCATAAGTGCGTGTCATTGAATTCAAGACGTCTTTTGTCATCGATCAAATAGCAGGTAAAGCTGTTGTCTACTGTAAGCCTTTATAGAACATCAGCTAAGTCGGAGACACTCTGGTATTCACCCTGTACTCTGCAGTAGAGAAGCGTGCGTTTAACCTTCTTGCTACCTCCTCCCTCCAACTTCGTGGCGGAGGTTATGTTTTCACCCCGATCCGTCTGTCTGGTTTTGTTTTGTTTGTTTGTTTGTTTGTTTGTTAGTGTACAGATTTCTCGAAGAGCTACGAAATAGATATTGGACCAAACTTGGTAGACCAGGTCCTTTTGGTATAAGCAAAAGTGAATTTTAATTGTGTATGAAGCGAATCACAACTGTTGCCATGGGCAACCAATTGAATAAATAATTCGGCGGAGGTAGGCGCTCTACTGAGTGCCCTCCCTAGTTTTGCATGTTTTTTCCTACTTCCCTTGACTGCCTCCAATTGACAGGAAGAGCAAGAGCGTGTGTTGAGTGGCAAGGAGTCGCTGCTGTGTCTGTGTCGAGAGTGACAAGTGGCGTTTCCTCTCGTCACATGCCCTTTTCATTTTATTTTTCCTACGCTTCTCTTAAGAGGAACACATGCTAAATAGAAAGCCCATCAGAGTGGTCGGTATTTATTAATGTTACGGGGGGAGGGTAGGAGGAAACAAAGGCAGCGAGCGTAGGTAAAGGTGGGAGGCCGACGACACGTGCAGCCTCGTACATAATCCGCTCTGGGTAGGCAGGGATCAGATGGCGAGTGAGTGGGATGCTGGTCATGGAGCAGGTAAGTGCTCAAGTGGTTTTTGGCTCTGCGAAACGGTGAGGACAGAGGGGGGGCCAAAAAAGGGGGGGGGGCGTCACCAGTATTTGGTGGAGCAAGAGCCGAGTCTATTCAACCAGCTGTCGTACTACAGGTTGAGTGAACCGGGAAGGTGGAGTGAGGCGTTTGTCTGGTGGCTGTTGATTCCATTGTGGCAGAACGAGAGCCATGCTCACACGTTCGTTTGAAGGAGTTGGAGGCCTGCAGAACTCGGTTGACCGAGGACTTTTACGGGCGTAACTGAGGGAGGAGGGGAAGTAACTTCCTCGCTGTGCTGACTCTGCGGCTGCCTCGGCTGCTCGTTCGTGCAGATATGCCGACATGGCTTGGCACCCAATGAAGAAAACATCTGAGTTTAGGCGATACAATGTCAGTAGATGATGTTGGTGGAAGACAGGATTTGGACGCACTGTCTTTGAAGGTGTAGCATTAAGGAGTGAAAGAGCAGAGAGTGAGTCATGACTAAGTTGACATTTCGGACGGGTACCTCACAGCATGGTGAAGGGCAATAGCAGCGCCAAAATGTTCCGCTTGATGCAGTAGGAATTGTCGGAGACGATGTCGGGCTGGGGAGAGCACCACTGACAAAGGCGGAAGAGCGTTGCCTATTTCGACGGAGCAGAACCTCTTGTAAGTGGACGGGTGGCTTGGAGTTAATAGGTATGTGGGCATTGGTGTGCTGAACGCCTAATGGGTGTGTATTAAGAACGTAGTTTGGTCGCGTGTGAGGAGTCTTCAATCAGTGGACATTTCATCTGTCACACAGTTAAGAAGTGAAGTATTGTAAGCGATCCATTTTCCCTCTCTTTGCCCTGTGTGATATTGACAAGGATACTTTGTTTCATTGACTCATTCTGAACCTGAACCCAGCAGACGGGAGGCGAGGTCCGTAACCCAAGCATATAGGCTGCTGCCACACTGTTTCATGAGGTGCGTGATTGTTTTTATTGTTGTTCTTTGTTTGATTTGATTATCGAATTAAGGCACTGAAATGATTTCTTGGTACTAAGAGATATGAAGATTACAGTTCTCGTAGACATTAATGTTTATGATAAGTAAGTCATTGAATGTTTCTCGTCTTACGACAACATTGCGTGCTCATTGCGTTATCTATTAATATATATTCCATTTTCCTACGACAAACTAATGTATCACTATTGTCCTTATGTTTGAAAAGATTTTTTTTAGTGGCTTTAACTTTCAAGATCATTGTAAAACCTTAATATACAATAGAGAATTTACGCGACGCATGAACATCTTTATGCATCCCCAAAAGAGCCTTCAGCGCGTGGCTTATTCCACTGGCTGCGCGGAAGCCTGGTGGCAAATGGAAGACACCGACGCCTATTGTTCGTTTCGTGCCTACCACCCAGTGGTGTGATAGTGTGTGTGTTTGGTGTGTGTGTGTGTGTGTGTAACTTTGAAGGTATATCATATGTACTCACTTATTACCCTCATCATGCTCAAGGAATCCCGAGAAATCATATAATATGTAAAATATAAATACTGCACAATGTTTTACTGCTGATCAAGGTTGTTATTCTCTAGCATGAGCGAAATTGGTTTAGTTACCGCAAGCGGAAAGATCGGTCATGTCAATTGTAAGAGAAAAATCTTGAACGTGTAATTGTGGTAACTAATTATCAACTTGAAAGCAGATTTTTCGTTCAGATAGTTCCCCCCAAGGAAGCATATCTCTGCCTTTAGTGCTCAGGCTAATATTGGCCAGCATTTTTATAGATTTTTTGTCTGCCTGACGTAAGTCATAATGCCCTGTGCCAAACTTTCAGAAAACATTTACCAAATTCCCTCGCAAGGCAACTTGTGTAGAGTGAATCGCTGGCCACAGAAACAGGATGCAGCTCCTCATGGTATTGGTTGCGCCAGGCGAGCACACAAGCAACGCTGGAAGAATCGTCCTCTGAGTCTCGTCCACAGTTTTTTCATTAGTATTTGTTCTAGCCTATAATATGTAACTAATTAGTTCAATGTGAAATCAATAATGACCTGAAATTTTCACGATCTATACAATTTCATGCGGAAAAACGAATATAGATGATAACTTGTATCGCCTTACTTGAGTTAACATGGTTTTTTTAAGGCTTAGAGTGGTAAATAGAATAAGGCCGTTTGCCTAAAAACAGGAAACTGCTATTTTGTTTAGAAGGACCGCTCCAAAAGACATGACTTCATTAGGTAGCTAAGCAATCCTGGATCCCTCATTATAGTAAGTGCACTGACACATTAATGCTATGATACTACAAAAGTGCACTTATATTCCGGACACGTTGACCTGAAGACGCGATGCGCATGAGCGCCATGTCTCCCCAGCAGGTGCGCAATTCCGGCGGATCCTTTCACAATGAAAAAAAAAAAAAAAAAAAAAAAAACGTCGAATCGTGAATCCCGACCTCTCCAGTCTTCTTCGCACGCGCGTGCGACTTAGTTTACATAACTGTTGCTGGAACAAGAACTACTATTCCAGCCAATATTGTCTTTTTTACAATAACAGCAACGCGATGATTGCAGGAATTCTCAAAACTTGACTTCTGCATTACATAACACGAAATTAATCAACAGATCATGGAACGAAAATGCTTCAGAGCTACATGAGTGTTGCCATAATTGTGTTGATATTTATTTCCTCGTACGACTTTGATAGGATTTAATTACCATACGAGGTGCAGGATATTAGCTTGCTCGACACACCGTCAATCCATCCTCCGTGATCGATTATCGAGAATTGCTAAAATGACGAAACTATAATAGCAAATGTTGGTACCCACATCTAACGCGACTGACTCATCACTAACAACGACCTGAATTATCTCACATGAAGATATAAGATAATTTAATTTTCTCCCTTCAGGTTGATATTGAGTATTGACTTGGTCGCGGATTGAAATTGTTAGTTCCCGCATATATTTGTATACCATTTTTCTGGGACAGATTAACTCTCCCATACGCAGTCCGCACGATCACAGTCTCAGGTGTAAGGTTTTACCCGCCACATTGTGCTGATACAAGAAGACAAGTATTTTACACCACTTCACACAACACACAACACAAAACAAACGAGCAACCCACCCCCCAACGCAGCATCAGGGTTGTTTGAGTTCGTGTTCAAGTTAATATACCTCTTCTCTCCTCTCTCTCTCTCTCTCTCTCTCTCTTCATCTCTCCTCTCGCTTCAGATCGTCTCGTCTCTCGTCTCTTCTCTCTCTCCTCTTCTCTCTCCTCTCTCTCTCATCTCCCTCTCTCCTTCGTCTCACTCCTCCTCTCTCCTCCAATCTCTCTTCTCTCTCTCTCCTCGCTCACTCTCTCTCTCACAACTCTCTCGTACGCGTCTCTCTCCATCGTTCCCCTCTCTCTCTCATCTCCGCCTCTCTCCTCCGAATCCTCATTCTCCCGAGTCTTCAACCTCTCTCTCCCTCCTCTCATCCTCTCTCTCTCTCAAATCCCACCTCAACTCTCTCTCCTCCCTCCTCTCGATATAATACCCTACTCCCTCACTCTGCTCCCTCTCCCTCTCCCTCTCTCTCTCTCCCTCATCCTCCCTCTCTCTCCTCCTCTCTCGTCATCACTCCTGCTCTCCACCTCCCGTCTCTTCGAGCTCTCATCTACTCTCCCTCTCGACCGTATCCCACCTCCTCCTACCGTCTCTCTCCTCTCCCTCTTCGTCGGTACTCGTCATTCTCCGGTCCCTCTCTCCTCTCTTCTCCCCTCCTCCTCTCCTCTCTCTCTCCCCGACTCCATCCTCACTCTCTCTTTCGGTTCTCGTCTCTCCCGCGTTCTTCGTTCCCAAGCTCGCGTCTTACCTCTCTCTCTCTCTCTCTCTCCGGTACTCTCCATCTCTCTCTCCTCTCTCTCTCTCGGTCTCTCTTCGCGGCTCTCTCTCTCTCTCTCTCTCCCACAAAACCACGAGTCTGCAAGTCCGGCTTGCGAGTTCCACGTGATGGACCGGAGCTATAACGTATAAAATAATAAGTTTTTTCGTGGAATCCTGATATGAATATAAACTTCAATCGATTGGCTGCGGCGGAGCATTATGATAAAAGAAAACGTGAAGTCGCCTAAAATTCCTTTGACGTACAAAGTGGAATATAAAAAGAGCCATGATGGAAATGAAGGAAATATTTGCCGAAAAAGTTGCAGGGCTCAAGGTCTACTACATACCGCGACTGCACACCTGAAAGTTGTCGTATGTTTCTGGAAGTGATATTTTGAGCATATTAGATGCTACCATTTCGGGTGCGTGTTTTTCCCTCGCATCGTATACGTAGCACGCATGTTATTCACACACCACACACACACACACACACACATGCACACCACCCACACACACACAGGGGAGGCTGTAGCCGAGTGTTTTATGTCTCCGACTGGCGTTTCTCGGTGACCCGGTTCGATCCCCGAGAAACAAACCTTTCTGCACCGTCGAGTGGCCTAAGAACACCCAAATTGCAGTCCATTAACTCTCCTTCGACTGCGAGTGCATCGGACCCAGGGGGCGGCATAGGCGCTCTAATCATAGGCGTCACTATAAAACTCCTGCTCGCCACCACGGCAAGGGTCAAACTCACAGCGCCCTCAAGGGGAACTCCAGAGCTACCTCCGAGACCTAGGATCACCACATGCCTACAGGCGCTATAGGCCACAAATGTAGCAAAAAAAAAAATAATATTATATATTATATCATGCAAAACACGTTATAAACACACACATCACCCACAACCGTCTTACGACTCCATTTGGTTGGGCGTCCGCACATTCTGTGGTCCGGCGTATCGAAACTCTGCCCGTTCATACTCGGTGAGTTTTCCACTGAGAAATTCTGGCGGTTACTATCCCCTTGATACTTGATACTTGTTTTGATACTTGATAGTTTATCTTGACTTGGTGTAATCACATAATGTTCAAAATCAATCATACAGTCGTATAAGCCCGGTCCCATTAAGCCGAGCTCTTCTATGGACCTCATCTATGATAATTTCGTGTCTCTGGTGGACTAAGTGGACTATTTTGATATACAATTGACATAACCTAATAATTTTTAGTAAGAAAATTATGATAACAATACCCGTAATAATAATACTGATATAATAAACAACGCTCATAATGTGAATATGAAGAAAGAAAAAATATTTATAGTAAAATAATGAGAGAATCGATAATAAACTGATATGAGTGATAATAATCAAAAATAAATAATAATAGCAATAGTGGTACAAAGAGAAGACAATAGATATAATGATGATTATAATAACTAGTGATACACAATTATATCGATAAAACTATTATGAGAAGAAAAAAATATAAATAATAATGATAATACTAGTCATAATATTAACAATCATATCAATACTGCATATCAAAGTAATAATTATAAATATTAATTATAAAATGATAATGATAATAAGTAATTAAAGATCCATTGAAAAGTAGTCTTGATATTTCAATAACAACAGTACTTATCTGATTGTTAACAAAAAATAAAAAAACCTCTATATTAATATAGAATAGATCAGAGAGTTATGCAAGACTAATACCATTTCCAAACAGTACCCTGTACCAAGATATATACAGAAATCTATTCAACGCTCTAAATATACACATACACACATATGCACATGCATACATCAACATACAGATAACGTACTTATACATATATCACATACCATATACACACCATACTACACTGTACACGTGCATAGCACATACATCCATCATACACATACATATTACTCACATACCCACTCACAATCAATCCGCAACCACACAACATTGACGTACACCAGTCATTAATTTATTTCCGTTTGAGTTCAATTTGCTTGAAATATTTTCTGTCTTCACCTTGTATCTAAATGAGTTAAGTGCACGAATTCCTTGCAATCCTCCTGCAGTTGGTTCCATACCTTTGCTCCCCGAAAGTACATTTTTCTTTGCGTGTATGTCCTACAAAGGTGGGAGTCTTTAGGTTACTTATTTCGTCGGGTGTCAATATTGTGCGCTAGGTATCTGAAAGCCAGTGTCCTGGGTGAATATACAAAGCTTTGTACATAACAAACAGGTTTGGGTGTCGTATAGTCATGACATTTATGTAATTTATTTTCAACAAAGAAGGGGATTGGTGTGGTCATATATTTTTTGTTTGTGATACATGATGCGATTTACCTTTTTCTGGCAATGAATATGTTATCTAAGTAAGTTTTTGTGTGCCCCACCCCATACTGCTGACAATATAACCATATATGGATAAACAACTGACATGTATCTTTTGTCTTAACCAGTTGGAATTTAAGACTGTCCGCACCCTATATAATAATCCCACATATTTGATACATTTTTATCTTAATCATCTAATGAGAGTGACCATTAAGTTATTGACTGTCTTGTTATTCCTAAAAACTGTATTTCCTTAACTTGATTTATCTCACGGCCACATTATAATTTCAATATCAGGGGTTTGTATCATAGTTTCGGTGATGATCATTGTATGTGTTTTAGAGATATTTAATTATAGCCATGGTCCCAGAGGAGAAGCGGTTCATATGGAGGGCAGGTCACAAACCAATTTTATTTGCTTGATACATCATAAGACAGTACAAACTGCATGATAGACTTTGCAACATGGTGCATCAAGAGTTTATTACATTTTCGAATTTTGTATCTGCTCGTATTCTCGTCGAGGGCTCGATTTTCAGTAATAAAACGACAATTAAAACTTGTTTCTGTCTATTTTTAGTAGAACAAGTGTCAGCTATAGATGTTATTCCTGGATTAATACACATGAAGGCATTTTTTCATATGCATATTGCCATGGGTTTCACATCATTACCCTTCCTATGATTTCCTTGTGGTTATTGATGACTTATGCCGAAAATTGAAAGATACTTGAGTACTTATAACTCAACACGAAATAATCAAACTTTTAATGATATGGTGTGACTAACTATTATCTCTAATACCATCCTGAGTATGCATTGTACTTTATGTGTCATTTATTTTATTTCAGAATTACCATTAATTTAGAGAACCAGATAAGTTTTCTTTCAGATTTCACTCCTGAAATGATGTAGGATAGCTTTTAATTTTAATCTTTCTGATTTGTTACATTCCCTTGCCAAATTAATATTTAAGTTACACACTATAATTTGAGCAGCTATGGTGGTTTGTCTGGTTGGGCAGGTGCGAGTTAAGAACTATGACAATGGAATTCATGAGTTGTCTGAACACTTTGCCTTTGTTTCAGACTGCGGCTGACCACTGAGACATATGGAAGCACACACAAGAATGCACGCACAGAGCACTGTGTGCATATATGCCATGAAAATACTCCAATGTGTGATATCACAGCCAAAGATGCTTCTTCTGTGAAACTCTAGTTGGAAGCAGCAATTACAGAACTGTAGTCGTATACAGTTGGACCACTGATTATGATGACAAATTTGTTACACATGGAACTGTTCGAGCCACAATTTACTCTGCAAAAGACACTCAGAAAAATCAAGGAAGGCGAAGAAGTCAAACCCAACCAGTTGAGCGTAGTCTGCTAGAGATCCCTTTCTCATCATCAACAGTTATGCAGAAGTGTGCATCTTCTGTGAACAAGAATAACAAGTACGTTACGGGAACCGTCACGAGAAGTGCTACATCCGGCTAGAGAGTTGAGATCTACGAGACAAAGTGCGCCGAGCGCTTTAAACTCAGATGAATGACAAAAATCGTGGCAATCACATCCAGAGATGCTGGTTGCTGCGAAGCCCGATACCATAATTCCTGCTATCGTACTTACTACGATTGAAACGAAAGTACTAGCATCGTCAGCTGAGTGTCAGAAAAACAGATTCAAAGTTCATCTCAGAATATACCAATCTCTATGAAACATATTAGAAACATTTTTCTCAGACCAGAAGTTGTAAACCTGCCACCTGACGAAATAGTAGAGAACCTCATGGCATATTGGGCTATAATCTGTATTAAAATAGAAAACAAAAAAAAAATCTCTCTAGGAAATAAAAAGTAAAGAAAAAAAAAAAAAAAAACAAAAAAAGAAGAAAAAAAAAAAAAAAAAAAAAAAGAGTTTCTTCCAAAACACGAAACATGATACGACGTAGATTCAATCAGAGTTTGGTGAATCTCTCCACTTTGTTACACACCAGTGGGAAACGTCTTGTCCCCTGATAACTTTACAATTTAATCCTTGCCAAGAGATTGCTGAACTGAAGAGCATCATTAAGTTTCTGTAGCCACAGTGTGAGGTTGCGGAAAGAGTGAAAAATCAGGGTGCGGTCATATAATACGGAGGCGATTGTGAATGAATCATTTGACCACAGACATTTCTCCCAAGGTCATAAAAACACAAGTCTCTTGTCCTTGTCCAACTTTTGGGTTTCCCCCCCCTAGGACAACCGGACAAACCGTCATCAAGTGTTTTCCCTTCTCAACCGACTTTGACCGCAAGTTTATCAATAATGTCGTCAGAGAGCGAGAGAGAGGAGAGAGAGAGAGAGAGAGAGAGAGGAGAGAGAAGATAGAGAAGAGACGAGAATACGAGGATAAAAAGAGAATGGGGAAGAGGGAAATGGGAGAAGGATGAGAGAGACATATATAGAGATGATAGTGATAGGCAAAAATGATGGGAGATATAATAAGTTAGGGTTCTTAATAAGATAGACATGAGAGTGAGAGAGAGAAGAGAGAGAGAGAGAGGAGAGAGAGAGAGAGAGAGAGAGAGAGAGAGAGAGAGAGAGAGAGAGAGAGAGACGATTAAGCGAATACTTTTTCGAGCGGAGGACGATTAGAGCGAATACTTTTTCGAGCGGGGACGATTAGAGCGTAATGCTTTTCTGAGCGGAGGACGAATTAGACCGATACTTTTTCGAGTCGGAGGACGATTAAGCGATACTTTTTCGAAGCGAGGACGATTAGACAGAATCTTTTTCGAGCGGATGACGATTAGAGCGAATATTTTTTCGAGCGGAGGACGATAGATGAATACTATTTTTTCGAGCGGAGGACGATTAGAGCGAATACTTTTTCGAGCGGAGGACGATTAGAGCGATACTTTTTCAGAGCGGAGGACGATTATAGCGAATACTTTTTCGGGAGCGGAAGACGATTAAGCGAATACTTTTCGAGGCGGGGACGATTAGAGCGATACTTTTTACGACGGAGGACGATTTAGCGAATACTTTTTTCGAGCGAGGACGAGTTAGAGCGATCTTTTTGTTCGAGCGGAGGACGATTCGGATGCGAATACTTTTTTCGAGCGGAAGGACGATCGGCCGAATACTTTTCGCCGCGGAACCGATTCGAGCGAATCTTTTTCGCCGGGACGATTCGGCGACTACTTTTTCGAGCGGTAGGACGATTCGAGCGAATACTTTTTCGGAGGCGAGGACGATTCGGAGCGATACTTTTCGAGCGAGGACGATTAGAGCGAAATACTTTTTCGAGCGGAGGACTATTCTAGCGACCTCTTTTCGAGCGGAGGACGTATTAGAGCGAATCCTTTTTTCGAGCGGAGGACCCATTTAGTTTGCCTTAGTTTGCCTACTGACCAATTTGCCTAGGTATAAATTGTGTGTAGCTTTTAGATAATTAGGATTATTTATACTTTAAATCTTTTACCTGTCCCACTTTTAACATTTTTAGTATATATAATTTATAATTAGTTTAGCTGATGATAGCCAAGTGTCCTTTGGGGGCGAACGTTGCAACGCGTAAAAATATAAGAACCCCAAGAATGACGATGTCTTTGCCACCCTGACAAATAATCAGTACATATAAATATATATACAATTATATATATCATATCTATATATAAAATCTATTTATAAATTTATATCTATATATATATATTATATATATATATACTAACTATATATACCATTTATATATATATATATATATATATATACAATATTATTTCTCATTAATATATATAGTAGAGTATATATATATATAGAATATAATATATTATATCTAGTATACAATTAATATATATATCTATATATATATATAAATACTATTTAAAAATATATATATATTATATATAACTATTATATATATCTCATATAATATATTGATCTCTATCTATACTCTATATATTTAGTCATATATATATATATCTATCTATATTCTATAATCTATACTCTATATAATAGATATACTATTTATATATATCATATATTTAAAATATAAAATATCTACTCATATATCTACTAAATCTATATATTCTATAATACTTATGTATATATATACTATCTATGTAAGTAGATACATATACTAGATCAAACTGTATATATATATCAAAAAACTATAAATATATATCTATATATCTATATATATATATTACTATTATAATATTATTATCGTTATATGTATATATATCTTATATAAATACAATACATAATATTATATATATACTATCTACATATACTATTCTATCAATATCTCTATATATCTCACTTCTATATACATAATAATTCCCTATATATATTTTAATTATAAATATAAATATATATATAACTCTAATTATATCATATATAATTTATCAATTATACATATAACTCATCTATATATATATATATATAGTCTATAATATATAATATCTCTATGATATTATCTATATATCGTATCTATATCTATATGCTCTATATCTATATTTTACTATATATATTCTATACTACTCTTCACCATAATATATACTCATATTTATATTTATATTTATAAATTCATAAATTCTATATATATATATCTTTCACTACTATATTCTATCATATATATAATATATATTCTGGTATATCCTATATCTCTCTATCTCTCCACTAATATCTCTACCGTACTATCTATCGTCTATCCTATATATATCTCTCTCTGACTATATCTACTTTATATATAGTACATCTTCAATCTATATCTCTCCTACATATATCTATATATTATATCTTATGTCTATCTATCTATATCCCGCCAATATCCTATATATATCTCATCATCTTCTATAGTCTCTATTATCTCTGTATCTCTAGTCTCTTATATCTACCTATCTCTCTCTCTCTCCCTATACATACGTATATAACTACTATCTTTATATATCCCCTATATAATCATCCGTATCTAACTTATATATATATCTCTATATATCTACTATATTCTAATACTATATCATATATATATATATATTATAACTATAATATCTAATATAAATGTATATTATGACAAAAAAATAAAAATAATATATCTATATAATGTTATATATATAAAACAACCCATATCTCATATTCTATCATTATATATATATATCATATATCTATCTACACTAATATATATATCTATCTATATCTATATATCTATCTATATATATATATTAGCTATATATATCTCATCTATATATATATATAATATATGTATAGTACTCTTTTATATTATCATTTCATAAATTCTATAAATATAATATCTTTCTCTCTATCTTCTATCTATATCTCTATTCTATATATAATGTATTCTAATCTATATATCTTAATATATACTATATATGTAATATATAATATTCTTATATATCATATCTATATATATATATATTCTATATATATATTAATATATATGTTTATATTTATAATTATAACATTCTATATCTCTATTTTAGTTTCTATCTCTCTTATATATATATCTGTCTCTATATATAATCTCATCCTCCTACTCTCTCTATCATCTATAGCTCTCTATATATATAGTCATCTACTCCAGTATATACTTCTTAATCTCTTATCTATATAAATCTCTATGTCTATCCTATATCTTTCTATGTCTATCTCTATTCTATCATCTCTGTATATATCAATGATCATCATACTATCTCTCTGTCTCTCTCTGTCTATTATATTTTGTATTCTCTCTATATCTGCTATCTCTCCTACCCTATATCGATATAATAATTCTAATAATATGATATACTAGTATAATATCTACTATATCTACTCTCTAAGTCTCTCTTTTCTATCTATCTACTACATCTATCTATACATACCTAAACCCAATTATTAATATATCCTCTATGTATATCTCTCTATATTCTCATATATTTATATCTATTTATCTGTATATCCTATAAATCCTATTTATCTCTATTAGCTCTATATATCTCTCTTAATCTCTCTCTCTTATCTCATCATAATTTCTCTGTCCTATCTCTATATAACCCACATCTTCTATATATATCTATCTCTACTCTACTCTATCTCTCTATCTATATCAAGATATAGCCCTCTATATATAATATCATGTCTTGTATACTCTTTAATATTTCTAATCTACCTATCTCTATATATCTCTATCTTATACTCTCATATATATTATACTCATCTATCTCTCTCTCTCTATCAATTACTCTCTTGTGTGTGTTATCTATTTATCAGCTATATCTCTCTCTCTATCTCTATATCTACTATCTGTATATATATATATATTACTCTCTATCTCTCTTCATACTCATCTATCCTCCCTGTATCTCTATCCCCACACCTACTCTTCTCTATACTATATCATCTATATATATACCGCTATCTCTTCAATCTGTATACTGTCTACACATGTCTATATCTATATATCAGATAGATATATATATTATATCTAATCTATATCCTCTTCTATATATCTTATTCTCTATTATCTCGAATAATCATATCTCTCAATATCTCTATTACTCTATATATAATACGATATAATCATCTCTTTCTGTTAGCTATAATTTACTTCATAGCTCTCTCTAATGATAATCACCTCATCTATACTATATATATAATACTCTATCTATATCCTCTATCTAGTATATCTCTCTATATATATCATATCATACCTATCATGTATATATATATAAGCTCTCATAATTCTTAGCATCTTCTCTCTTAACTATCTCTATCATCATATATCATTCTATATATATGATATACTTATCTCTCTCTCTATATATAATACTAATTCTCTCTATCTAATATCTCATTATACGCATCCTCACATACTATATATAATATATTATATCCTATATATATATCTTATCGTGTTATCAGACATATGATCAACATATCTTCATCACTATATATATATCTCTCTATCTTATCTTACATCATACTCTAAATCAATATATATAATATCTATATCTCTCTAATATCTCTCTAGATAATCTCTAGATCTATACTCTATTCTCTATATCTTTATATATTTATGGTGTGGGTGGGTAGGGTGTGTGTGTGTGTTGTTTGGTGTGGGTGTGTGTGGGTGGGTGTGACGTTGTGCAGTGTGGGTCGTGGTGGTGTGTGTGTGTGGTGTGGTGGGGGTTTGTGTGTGGGTGTGGTGTGGGTGTGGTGTGAGTGTGAAGTGTTGGTGTGGTGTGTGTTTGGTGGTGTGTGATGTTGTGGGTAGTGGGTGTTGCGTGTGGTCTCTCCCCCCCACCACGGCGGAGGCCCATACACCCGAGACGAGCTCCCCCACTCCCCCCCCCCCCACACCCCCACACACACCCACCACACACCCACCCCCCCCCTCACCACTCCACACCCTACCACCCGACCCACCCCCACCCCCAACACCCCCCCCACACCCCCACCCCCCCCCCACCCACCCCACCTCGACACTCCCACCCCACCCACCCCCCCCCACACCCACACCCCCACCACAACGCCCCCCCCCCCACACCCCTACATATATATATCTACTACCTCTCTTACTCTATATTATATATAGTTTATATATCTACTATACTTCTATATCTACTCATATCTCTTTATATTTCTATTTAGATCTCTCCTCTTATCATAGATCATAATATATCTCTATATTATCTTATCTTCTCATACCTATATCAATCTATATCTCACTATATCTAGTTAATATCATATATCCAACGTCTATATCTCTCTCTATCTATATTATATAGATATACTCTCTATATATATAATCTATATCTTATCTACTTACACGATATCTCTACTATCTAGTCTCTTCTTACTACTCTAATTTCATATATCTATATCAATATATATATCCTTCTACTTTGAATAATATCTACTCTCTACCCTCTATATATATCTATATATATATATAGTCTAATACTATATATATATCTATATATATATCATTTATATATATGTCATATATCTATACTTAATATATCATTACATATCTATAATATATACTCTATCTAATAATATATATATACTATATATATATCTATATCTATTTCTATTTTATATATATATAATAAATATAGTAATATATATATCTATATATATACTTATATACTATATAGTATATATATTCTATAAATATATGCATATATCATACCTATCTATAGACCTACTACCATTTTATAATATCGTATTTTATATATTATATATATAAGTATATAAAACACTTATGTTTTTTTATATATATACTTTTACTACCTATATATATATATATAGAGATACTCTTATATCCTCTATATATACCTTATATATATCTATATATCTTATATATTCTCATATATCATATCTAATATACCCACACATATATCTATAATCTATATATAATATATATATAATATATATATATTATCTTCTCCTATCATATATCTATTATATCATGTATAGATACACTATAATATAATCATATACATATATATATACATATGTAAATAATAAATAATACTATAATAATATCTTCTTATATATATATATATTCATATCTCTATTATATATGTGTGTATATATATATATACCTATACCTATATATTAATCTATATATCATCATCTATATGATATTATATTACTATAATTTATATATCTATTTATAATATATCCTATGATATTCAAATAACTATATATATATTATATATATACCCTTATATCTCTATATATTTATATTTATACTATATACAATATAGATCTCTCTGAATCGATCTCTCTATAGTATCTATCTGCGTTTCTCTCTATCTTCACCTATATATATATATATATAATATCATATTTAATATCTATATAGATATATCATACTCCAAATAACTATATTCCTATAATAACCTATCTATATATCGTACTTATATATACATATATATATCTCATCTTAAACATATATAATATTATCTACATTCTCTATACTCTATTTAATCATATACTCGAATATATATATAAGATCGTTATATAAATATCTATCTATATTATCTATATATAGTCATATAGGATATATGCTATATATCATATATATATAATAATATATAAATATAAATATTATATATAATTTTTAATTATAATATAAATATATTATATATTATATTAGTATAATATATATAGATATTATATATATATATATATATATATATTCATTTATATATATTATATACTATACTAGATTTACATATATATATATATATATTTTATATCTCTCTATATATCACTAATATACTTTATATAATTTATATTCTACATAAACTATATTATATATTCATATCTATCTCGATATATCTATATATATAATATATATCTATATACTCTTCACTTCTCTATCTATCTATATCTATATTTATCTTCTATATATCTATATCTATCTATCTATATATATATATATCTACTATGTATTATTTTCTATATATACATTTAATATACTATATCTCTATTTTTTTTTTTTTTTATATAATATCCATTTACTATATATCTATCCTCTATATCTATATATTATTAATATATTATATATATATATCTCTATAATTATTATATCTATCTATTTAATATACGTCTATCTTTCTTATTTATCTATATATATCTAATTTAGAGACGTATATCTTTATATAATCTCATATCTATCTATATATCTATCTATTATATCTATATATATCTATCATCTATATATCTCTATCTATCGTTAGTCTTTAATCTATATATCTCTATATACATATATCTTCTTCTATATATCCTATAATCATATATCTCTTTATCTCATCTCTTCACTCTATATACTACATATCTAATAATCTATCTTATATCTCTATATCTTCTTATATATATATCTATATCTATATATATCTCTATACATATATCTAGATCATATATATATATATATATCTATCAACGCTCACTATATATATCGGAATTATCTATCTACATCTACCTCTCTATCACTACTATATGTATATATCTATATATATTCAGACTACTAACATTATATATACTTATATATAATATATACTATATATATCTCTCTCTCTCTATCGATTATCTACTATCTATCTCGTAATCTCAATATATCATATATTTAATTTCGCTTCTAACATTCTCTCTATTACTTCCTTTACTATATATATTTACTATTTCTCATTACTAATTTCTCTTATCTCCATTATATTTATAATCTATATCTTTATATATAATATATATCTCATCTCTCTCTCGCCTCTATTCTCTCTTCTTCTCTCTCTTTAAATTTCTTTCTCTATCTCTCTATCTACCTCTCTCTCATCTACATATCTATCTCTCTATATTATCATCTATCATCTCTATCGCTATACTCTAATTATGCATATGTTTTGTTATACTCTATATCACATATTCTATAATATATCTTGACATAGCCGTCATCTACTATTACTACTTACATAATCTTATATATATAATTCTACTCTATCTACTATCTCTCTCTTATTTATCTCTATCGTATCCATTATATCTCTCCATCTATATACTATATATTATATATATCTACTCTCTCTTCTATCTCTATCATATCTAATATATCTCTCACGATCTCTCTTCTCTCTACTCTCTCTCTCTCACTTTATCTCTCATCTCTTTCTATCTATATATATCTATTTTTAATATATTTATCTCTCTATCTACTATATCCATATAATTGTCTCTATCTCTATATATCTTTCTATCTCTTAGTCTATCCTCGTATATTATATATAATTTCTATATCTTATCTCTATATATATATCTCAGATATCTACTTGTCTCTCTCTTTACTGTATATACTATTTATCTATATATCTATACTATCATATATCTATATATTTCTCATATACTTTCTATATCATTCTATATATCTGCTTGTACCATCTTCATATTGTATCTGTACTAATGCTATTTTTCAGGTGGCAAAGGAGACACTCGTCTTCTTGGGGTTCATTTATATTATTACGCGTGCACGTTTCGCCAAAGACACTTGGGCATCATCAGGCTAAAATAATTTATAGATTATCTACTAAAAATTGTGACCAAGTGAACCGGTAAACGATTTAAAGTATAAAATAATCCTATATTATCTAAAACGCTACACACAATTTTACCTAGCAAATTCCCGTAGGCAAACTAAGGCAGTAACTAAATTTGGTCCTCCGCTCGAAAAAGTAATTCGCTCTAATCGTCCTCCGCTCAGAAAAGTAATTCGCTCGAATCGTCTCCGCTCGAAAAAGTATTCGCTCTAATCGTCCTCCGCTCGAAAAGTATTCGCTCGAATCGTCCTCCGCTCGAACAGTATTCGCTCGAATTCGGCCTCCGCTCGAAAAAGTAGTCGCTCGAAATCGTCCTCTCTCCGCGCGAAAAAGTATTCGCTCGAATCGTCCTCCGCGCGAAAAAGTATTCGCTCGAATCGTCCTCCGCTGCGAAAAGTTTCGCTCGAATCGTCCTCCTCTCGAAAAGTATTCGCTCTAATCGTCCTCCGCTCGAAAAGTATTCGCTCTATCGTCTCCGCTCGAAAAGTATTCGCTCTAATCGTCCTCCGCTCGAAAAAGTATTCGCCTCAATCGTCCTCTCTCGAAAAAGTATTCGCTCTAATCGTCCTCCCGCATCGAAAGTATTCGCTCTAATCGTCCTCCCGCTCGAAAGTATCGCTCTAATCGTCCTCACGCTCGAAAAAGTATTCGATCTATCGTCCTCCGCTTCGAAAAGTTTTCGCCTAATCGGTCCCTCCGCTTCGAAAAACGTATTCGCTCTAATCGTCCTCCGCTCGAAAAGTATTCGCTTTAATAATCGTCCTGACCGCTCGAAAAGTATTCGGTCTAATCGTCCTCCGCTCGAAAAAGAATTCGCTCTAATCGTACCTCCGCTCGAAAAAGTATTCGCTCTAATCGTCCTCCGCTCGAAAAGTATTCGCTCTAATCGTACTCTCTCTCTCTCATCTCTCGCTCTCTTCTCGTCTCTCCTCAGTCCTCCTCTCTCTCTCGTCTCTCTCTTCAAAAACTACTTCTCTCTCGTCTCTCTCTCCTCCTCTCGTCTCTCTCTCTCATCTCCTCCTCTCTCTCTCTCTCTCGTCTCTCTCAATCTCCTCTCTCTCTCTCTCATTGTCTATCTTATATACCCTAACTTAATTATATCTCCCATTCATTTTTTTTTCCTCTCACTTTCATCTCTCTATTATTTATGCTTTCCTCATCCTTTCTCTCATTTTTTCCCTCTTCCCATTCCTCTTTTTATTCTCTCGTTTCTCTCTCTCTCTCATCTCTCTCTCATCTCTCTCTCGTCGTCTCTCGATCGTCTCTCTCTCTCTCTCTCTCTCCTCTCTCTGACGACTTTTATGTAAACTTGCGTCAAGTCGCCTTGAGAAAGGGAAAACACTATGATGACGGTTTGTCCTGTTTGTCCTAGGGACCAGTTGGACAAGAGGACAAGATGACTTGTGTTTTTATGCCTTTGTGGACGCAAATGTCTTGTGGGTCAAAGAATTGATTCACACTCGCCTCAGTATTAATATGACTCTCACCGATTTGTCACTATTTCCATCAAACCTCACACTGTGGTACAGACTTAATTTGCTCTTCAGTCATCAATCTCTTTGGCAAGTGATTAAATTGTTAAGTATCAGGGTAGACAAAGTTTCCCCTGTTTGTTGTTACAAGTGGAGAGATTCCACCAAACTCTGATGGGGGGGGGAAGTCTACGGCGTATTTGTTTCTTGGTTTGTGGAAGAACTTCATCATGATTATAGCCCATATGGCCCATTGGGTTCTCTAAATATTTCTGTCTCAGGCTGGTCAGTTTTACACTTCTGGTCCGAGAACAAATGTATCCCTAATATGTTCATAGAGCCTTTGGTATGCTTCCTGACTTGAATACTTGATACTGTTGTTCTGCATCTTCAGTTGACGATGTAGTTACTTTCGGTTTTTTCACATCTAGTCAGTATACGATGCATTAATTGATGGTATCGGGCTTCTCAGCAACCAGCTCTCTGGATTTGATTGCCAAGATTTTGTCATTCCATCTGATTTAAAAGCTGCTTCGCGCACTGTCGCTTCAGATCTCACTCTCTAGCTGATGTAGCACTTCTCGTGACTTGGTTTCCCTACGTACTTGTTCTTCTTGTCACAGAAGATGCACTTCCTGCATAGACTGTTGATGTGAAGAAGATGGCCTTCTCTACAGACTTACGCTCAACTGGTTGGGTTTGACTTTCTTCTCTCCTTTTCATTTTTTCTAGTGTCTTTTGCAGAGTAATGTGGACTCGACAGTTCCCATGGTCATAATTTGTCATCGTAATCATTGGGTCCCAATCTGTTATACGAACCTACAGTTCTGTACATTTGCTGCTTCCATAGAGTTTCAACGAAGAAGCATCTTTATGCTTTGTGATATCAACATTGGAGATATTTCATGCATATATGCAACAGTTGCCTGTTGGAGGGGGCCGTGCCTTCTTGTTGGTGCTTCCATTATGTCGCATGTCAGCCGCAGTCTGAAACAAGGGCAACTTTTCAGACACTCATGCTTCATTGTCATAGTTCTTACTACACTGCCCAAACAGACGAACACCCTCTGCTCAAATTATATTTGTGTTAACTTAATATTAATTTGGCAGGGGAATGTAACTACATCAGAAAAGTATAAAATTAAAGCTTATCACTACCATCATTTCTAGGATGAAATCTGAAAGAAAACTTATCGATTCTCTATATAATGGTATCTGAAATAAATAAAATGACACATAAGTACACTTGCTATCGTGATATGGTATTTATATAATAGTTGAGTCACAGCTCAATTATCATCGAAATTTTGGAATTCATATTCAGTGTTTGAGTTATAGCTCCTCAATTATCTTTTCAATTTTCGTTTGCATAATCCTCATAATTCCACAAGGAATTCATAGGAAGGTTAATGTTGTGAAACCCATGGCATAATGCATATGATAAATAATTGCCTTCATGTGTATATATCCAGTAATAACATCTCATGACACTTTTTCTACTAAATTAGTACAAGAAACAAGTTTTAATTGTGTTTTAGTACGACAAAACGGCGCCTCGACGGAACAGCAGATGACAAATTCTAAAATTCGTAATACCTCGTTGGCTCCCATGTGTGCAAGTCTGATCAATGCAGTTTTGTACTGTCCGTATTATCGTACTCAGCAATAAAATTGTTTTTTGTGACCCTGCCCCCTATTGATACCGCTTTCTCCTCTGGCCCATGGGCTAATACATTAATATCTCTAAAACACACTACATGATATCACACTCAACTTGATCAACCCCCTGATAGTGAATTATAATTGATGGCCGTGAGATAATATCAAGTTAAGGAAATACAGTTTTTTAGGATAACAATAGACAGTAAACTAAATTGGCCCTCTCTTTAGATGATATGTAATAAAGTTTATACAATATGTGGGATATATAATATAGGGTGAGACAGCAGCATTCTTAAATTCAACTGTTTATAGAAAATATCTGTCAGTTGTTATCCATATATGTTTATTGTTCAGCAGTATGGTGTGGGGCACCAAAACCTTACTTAGATCACTATTCTATTGCACAGAAAAGTATAATAGTCCGCATCATTCTCACAAACAAAAATATGACCACACCAATCCCCTCTTTGTGTGCAATAAATTACCTAAATGTCATGACATCATACACCTTCAAACGTTTGTTTTTATGTACAAAGCTTTGTATTTTCCCAGTTTCACTGGCTTCAGATACCTATCTCACAATATTGCCACCCGACGAATAATAAAACCTAGACTCACCACTTTTTAGGACATCACCGCCAAGAAATTGTTTACTTTTTTCGGGAGCAAAGGTATGGAATCCCACTGCAGAGGATGTCAAGAATTCCGTGTCACTTGAACTCATTTAGATACGTGAAGACAGAAATATTCAAGAAATTGAACTCAAACGGAAAATATTTAATTTGATTTTGTGTACTTCAATGGTGTGGTTGCGTATTGATTGTTGGTGGGTAATGTGGTAATATGTATGTGTTGATGTATGTATGTGCATGCTCGTGTACTGTGTGTATGATGTGTGTAATGTGTATGTGTATATTTATAAGTAACGTATATCTGTATGTGTGTTGCATGTGCATTTGTGTGTATGTGTATATTTATATGCGTATGATAGATTTCTTTGTATATATTTGGTAACGGGTACCTGATTTTGGAATGGTTATTAGTATTTGGTCGTTTATTATCTTGCATTAACTTCTGATCTATTCATCTTTAATTATAGAGTTTTTTTGTATTTTTTTTTAACAATCTAGTCATTACTGTTGTTATTGGAAAACTATCAGATTCTTCAATTGGGTATCTTTATATACTATTATCATTATCATTTTTATAATTCTTATTTATAATTATTCACTTTGATATTTCAGATATTGATATTAATTGTTAATATTATGACCATTATTTCATTATTATTTATATTTTTTTCTTCTCATCATAGTTTTATCAGTATAATTGTTGTATCACATTATTATTAATCATCCATTTTATCATTATTGCTTATCTTTTTACCACTATTGCTATTTATTTTATTTTGATTATTATCACTATTTATCGTTGTATTTATTATCGCTTCTCTCATTATATTTATACTATAAATATTTTTTCTTTCTTCATTATTACCATTATTTAGCGTTGTTTTTATTATTATTAGTATTATTTTACGGTATTGTGTATTCATATTTTTCTTACTTAATTATTATTAGGTAGTCAATGTATATCAATAGTCCACCTTTAGTCCCCAGCGACAACGAAAATTATCATAGGCATGAGGTCGCATAGAAGAGCTTTCGGCTTAATGGACCGTTGCTTATACGAACTGGTATGATTGATTTTGAACATTATGTATTACTACACTCAAGTCAAATAACTATCAAGTATCAAACAGTATCAAGTATCAAGGGGATATACCGCCAGATTTCGCATTGGAAAATCACCGATATGAATGGGGCCAGAGTTTCGACGCCGGACCCAGAATGTGCCGACGCCCTAACCAACTGATCGTCAGTACGGTTGTGGGTGTGGTGTGGTTTATACGTGTGTGTATGATATATATATATATATAATTTTTTTTTTTTTGTACATTTGTGCTATAGCGCCTGTAGGCACGGTGATCCAGTCTCGCTCTGGCGGTTCCCTTTAGGGCTGCTGTGATGTTGATTTGACCCTTGCCCGTGGTGGCGCAAGGCCGGATTTTTCTAGTGACGCATATGAGTAGTCTCATGCCGCCCCCTGTCGTCCTCCGATGACACTCAGCATATTCGAAGGTAGAGTTAATTGGACAAGCCTCATTTGGGTGTCTTAGGCCCTCGACGGTGCAGAAAGGTTTTTTTGGTTTTCTTCGGGGATCGAACTCGGGGCGGGTCACCGAGAACGCCATCGGATACCTAACCACTCGGCTACCGCCTCCCCTTTGTGTGTGTGGGTGTGTGTGCATGTGTGTGTGGGTGTGTTTGTGTGTGAATACATGCGTGTACGATACGACTGCGAGGAAAACACGCACTACCGAAATGGTAGCACTAATATGCTTCCAAATACACTTTCCAAAAAACAACCGACAACTTTCAGGTGTGGCATCGCGTGTATGTATAGACCTTTGAGCCTGCTAATTTTTCGCAAATATTTTTCCTTTCATTTCCATTTTTATTATTTCCCACTTTCTAGACGTCAAAGGATTTTAGGGCGACTTCCACGTTTTTCTTTTTATCATTAAGGCCTCCCAGCCGCAGCAATCGATTGAAGTTTATATCATATTCAGGATTTCACAAAACATTTAATTATTCTTATACGAGCTTCTTCCGGTCAATCACGTCTCAAAGCCGGCTTGCAGACGTCCCGTGGTTTTTTGTGGGAGGGAGAGAGAGAAGAAAGAGAGAGAGAGAGAGAGCGAGAGAGAGAGATAGAGAGAGAGAGAGAGAGAGAGATTGAGAGAGAGAGAGAGAGAGAGAGGTATTATTTAACTTGATAATCACAGCATCAAACACAACCGATGCTGCGTTGTGTAATACCTTGTCTTCTTTTATCAGCAAAATGTGGCGTAAAACTATAAACACCACCTGAGACTGTTGAGTCGTGCTGGACTGCGTAGTGAGAGTTTATCGCCCCAGAAAAAATGTGTATACAAATATATTGTCGGGAACTACCATTTCAATCTGTCCGACAACGATCATACTCAATACTCAAACTCGAAGGGAGATAAATTAAATATCTTATTATTCTATTCATGCTTAGATAATTCAGTTCGTTGTAGTGATTGAGTCGTTCCGCGTTTAGATGTAGGTTATACCAAAATTTGCTATTATAGTTTCGGCATTTTACACTCGAGAATCTGCTCCCCGGAGGATTGGATTGGACTTGTGTGTCGAGCCAGCCTTAACTATCTGCACCTCGTATTGTACTATACATCCTATCAAAAGTCTGTATCGAGGAAATAAATTTTATCAACAC
This sequence comes from Chionoecetes opilio, assembly GCA_016584305.1. Lineage (NCBI taxonomy): Eukaryota > Metazoa > Arthropoda > Malacostraca > Decapoda > Majidae > Chionoecetes > Chionoecetes opilio. The sequence continues at coordinate 586,925 of JACEEZ010024593.1, forward strand.
AAGTTTGGCACTCAGTTTTAGCTCTGAAGCATTTTCGTTTTCCATGATCTGTTTTGATTAATTTTCGTGTTATATGTAAATGTCAGAAGTCAATTTTGAGATTCCTGCAATCATCATCTGTTGCTGTGACTTTTGTAAACACAAGACAATAGTGTGCTTGAAATATATTCTTGTTTCATCACAGCAACAGTTCTTGTACAACTAAGTCGGCATCGTCGCGTGCCGAAAGAAGACTTGGAGATTGGTAGGTGATTCACGATTCCTTTGACGGTTGATTATGAAAGAGATCCGCCGAGAATTGCGCACCTGCTTGAGGATACATGGGCTATGCTGGCATCGCGTTCTTCATGACTTTCCGGAATAATAAGTGCACTTTTGTATATTTCTTATTCATCTAATATGTGTCGTGCACTACTATAATGGAGGATCCAGGATTGCTTTACGCTACCTAATAGAAGGTCATGATGTACTTTTGGAGCTTCCTTCTAAACAAAATAGCATTTTCCTGTTTTTGCAACGTTCCTTATTATATTACCACTCCTAATGCCCTAAAAACCATTATTATACCAAGGTAAAGGCGATACAGTGTATCATCTATAATTTCGATTTTTTTTTTCCGCAATGAAATTGATATATAGTGAAGAGTTTCAATGTCTTATTGACTTCTCATTGACCTAATTAAGTAACATAATATAGTCCCTAGAGAACAAATACTAATGAACAAACTGTGGACTGGAGAGACACCGTCAGAGGACGATTCAAAAATTTTTCCCCCCCAAAGCGTTGCCTTTGCTGTGGCCCTCGCCTTGCTGCACACCCATGAGGAGCTGCCTTCCTGTGTTCTTGGTTGGGGCCATCGTTCACTCTACACAATTTCTGCGAGGAATTTGGTTGAAATTGTTTTTCTGAAGTCCTTGGCACACCACTTATTTACTTACGTCATGGCCATAAAAAAAACATCTATAAAATGCGCCACATTTCTGCATGAGCACCAAGCAGAGTATTAATGCTCTTGGGGGGTTCCATCTGACGAACACAATCTGCTTTCAGTTGATTTATTAGTTTACCACCATTACAACACTTTCAAGATTTTTCTCTTTTCTCTGCAATTGACATGACCCGATTCTTTTTTTTTTCCGTGCGGTAATCACGCCAATTTCGCTCATGCTAGAGAAACAACCTTGATCTATGCATAAACATTGTTGCATTATTTATTTATTTTTCTATATTTATATGATATTTTCTGCTGGAAATTTCCCTTTGAGCCATGACTGAGGGATATTTAATTTTCATGTACATATTTGATATACCTTTCTAAAGTTCACACACACCCCACACACACCCACACACACACACACACACTGCGTGTGTGGCACGAACGCACATAGCTTCTGTTGTTTTCTTACATTTGCCACCCATGCTTCCGCGACAGCTGAATACCACGCGCTGAATATGCTGCTGCCATAATATTATGTTCATGTCGCGTATTCTCTATTGTTCCTATTAGGTTTTCTATACAGATGATCTTGAAATTACCCACTTAAAAAAAATTCTTTTCAAACAAAGGCCAATAGTGATCAATTAGTTTGTCGTAGGAATGGAATATGCAATTGATAGGATAAATCAATGAATGCACCGCCATGTTTGTCGTCACGTACTCGAGACAACATTCATGCTTCTTATCAATAAACATACCTGTCTTACGATTAACTGTGATGGCTTGTATGCAACAGTGCAAGTGTTGCGATAAGACTCTTTTTCTCTTGAGTGAGTTAGTATGACTAATAAGTCAAGCGGTACAGTACGACGTGTTGACGCTGCCGCGCCCTCTACTTCAATGGCGAGGCTAAATAGTCAAGATATTAAATATATTCTTGATGGATATAAAACAGAAATATGAATGAATGAATGAATGCATGAATGAAGCATTTATGTACCAAAATAAGCTGTATTATGTTGAGTAGTAAGTAGTTTCATTGTGCGCCTGGCAGCACGGTCACGGCCCTGTTGTAAATTTGTTACTTTGAGTAACTCTTCACTTAGCTGGTAGCCTCCACCAAGACGAAACATAGATTTTCTGGTGTGGAATGAGCATCCTATTCATTTAGGCACTTTAAAATATGATCAATAATTATTTTATATTTTAATTGAACCTGCCGCACAGGGGGGTAGGCCTATGAATTTGATATCCGCAGTGAAGGGGTTAATGTGTTTTACTGTGTTTTATGTGATAATATTATAGAACAAACATTTCCGAAGATAACAGTATATCCTTTATACATGTATAACATGATATACTGCGGGGTCATGCCTTGAGAACTTCCCCGGGTCTAGAGTGAACAGAAAGGCCCTGGTACTAAGATGGCGCTCAGTAGCGTTTAACATAGGGCTTATGAATGGCGGTACCCTCTTCTTACAGAGACCCTACCTAGCCCTAGTGAGTAGTGTGACCAGCGAGTCTGTTCGTGGCGGCGGTACAAAGTGGACGCGTTGTTTGATCAGTAGTGTGCGTTAATAGCTCAACGAAACCAACCAGCACTTCCTTCTCTTCATAACGGTAAGTAGGTTTTCAGGTACGTGGTGTTTTTCATTCTTCCTTACAGGTGAATAACTTTCCTAACGGGTTGTCATCCACTACAGGCTCAAAGGCTAATAAGACGGAGAAAAGCACCGAGGCCACGCGCAGCATAGCGTATGCCCCCATCTTTACCTATACTATTATCGAATGGCTTGATTTCAAATGCTGATAATAATGTTGAAAATAGTAGAGATCATAATCGTTACAATGATTGCTATTAAGACCAATTACTGTGCCATTGTATATCTTGGTTCATCAAAATGTCGCAGCAATGCTTCCAGACACAATAACATAAAGTCACATAGCATAACACAGCACAAATAACATAAGGAATGCCCGCAAGAGAGAGAGAGAGAGAGAGAGAGAGAGAGAGAGAGAGAGAGAGAGAGAGAGAGAGAGAGAGAGAGACGAGAGAAGAAGGAGAGACGAGAGAGGAGAGAGAGCCGAGAGAGAGAGGCTCATAGCACAACCCGACATTGCCGGATTTTATCCAATGATTAAATTCCTTTGGTATAATTATTTTCCTTATTTTCCAGATCTGGTATAGAATGAAGAGCTGGACATCGAGGTATGTACAGGCATCCAGATTATAGTGTGTGTGTGTGTCTGTGTCTGTGTCTGTGTCTGTGTGTGTGACATGTGTGACAGATACATCAGCATCAATAATTGATCACATTTGGACCAACGACTTACAAAACCTTCAGGCCAGTGGTATTATGTACACCTCTATTAGTGATCACTTCCCAGTCTTTAGCTCCTTTTCAGTTCCCCAACATAATGATCGATCCTCATACATCTCAATAACTAAAAGGGTATTAACGAGTGAATTCATTAGTACATTTAAAACAGACTTAATGCATTTTAATTGGGTAACTGAAGTAAATGATAAAGTGTAAATGATGGTTTGAGAGTTACATAAAAACATTTCTTAATATTTATAACAAAAACTTTCCCATTAGACATTCTACAGTCAAAGAAAAAACATGTTGGTAAGCCTTATATCACATCAGCTATAAAACCTCCATCAAACACCGGAACAAATTACAAAAAACTCTATGCCAAATGGCCCCTCACTTACGAAGCCTCCTTTAAAAGTTATAGAAATCAGCTAACAGCGACAATAAGAATAGCCAAAGAGAAGTATTACGCATCAAAATCAAAGATAATGCAGGAAACCTAAAGAAAACTTGGGAAACTATAAACAGTGTCTTGGGAAGAAATAAGAGAATCCTACGCCTCCACCTTCCATCACACTACACGACAACAGAAACAACGTCAAACAGCGAGGATATAGCACAAGGATTTAACGAGTACTTTTGCAATGTGGCGAACACCCTGGCACAAGTAAGATCAACTCCTGTTTCAATATAAAAGCTTCCTTCCTGAACCCACTCAATTTTCATTTTATCTAAAACCTACGACAAACTTAGAAATAAAGTCCATAATTAAAGAACTTAAAGTAACATCACCAGGTCATGATGACATTCATATTATTATAATAAAAGAAGTAGTGATGAAATCTCCCCTTTCCTTAAATATATCTTAAATAAATCCTTTAAAGAGGGTTCCTTCCCAAAGCGCTTACAGATTGCAAAAGTAATACCTATCTATAAAAAAGGTGACGCAACCCTACACACTAACTACAGACCAATATCAATTCTTCCAAGTTTCAGTAAAATCTTTGAAAAAATTATCGTAATAAGACTAATTAATTATCTTACTCAGCATCCCTATTAACAGAGTCTTAGTATGGATTTCGCCCAAAAGCACTCCACAGAATTGGCACTACACACCTTAGTCCAAAGTATTTATTCTGCCTTGGATAATAAAATGAACCAGTTGACTGTTTTCTGTGACCTGAGTAAAGCCTTTGATACCATCCCTCATAATATTTTACTACAGAAATTAATTGTTTATGGGATCCGTGGCCCGGCATTCAGATGGTTCCAGAGTTATTTAGGTCAGAGAAAACAATACGTTGCATATGAAAATAAAGTCTCCACACAGAGATCCAATAGCTGCGGTGTACCTCAGGGCTCCATTTTAGGGCCAATATTATTTTTGATATATATAAATGATATAACACGTAGCAGTAATAGACTTAATTTTATACTTTTTGCTGACGACACTACCATCTTCCTACAGGGCCAAGATTTGTATGAACTAAGAGATACTCTGAATACAGAACTAGGGCATATATCAAACTGGTTATTGAGCAACAAAACTTACACTAAATATCTCTTAAAACACATGCATGATATCACACTCAACTATGATACAACCCCCTGATATTGAAATTATAATGATGGCCGTGAGATAAATCAAGTTAAGGAAATAAAGTTTTTAGGAATAACAATAGACAGTAAACTAAATTGGCACTCTCATTTAGATGATGTAGGAATAAAAATTTCTAAAATATGTGGGATATTATACAGGGTGAGACAGTTCTTAAATTTCAACGGTTTAAGACAAATATACCTGTCAGTTGTTTATCCATATATGTTATATTGTTCAGCAGTATGGGGTGGGGCACACAAAACTTACTTAGATAACATATTCATTGTACAGAAAAGTTAATCCGCATCATGTATCACAAACAAAAATATGACCACACCAATCCCTCCTTTGTTGAAAATAAATTACATAAATTTCATGACATCATACACCTTCAAACTGTTTGTTTATGTACAAAGCTTTGTATATTCACCCAGTTGACAGTGGCTTCAGATACCTGTCTCACAATATTGACACCCGACGAAATAATAATCTAAGACTCCCACTTTGTAGGACATCACACGCACAACAAAGTGTTACTTTACGGGGAGCAAAGGTATGGAATCGACTGCAGGAGGATGTCAAGAATTCAGTCACTTAACTCATTTAGATACAAGGTGAAGACAGAAATATTCAAGAAATAGAACTCAAACGGAAATATTTAATTATTGTACTTTTGTGTACTTCAATGTGTGTGGGTTGCGTATTGATGTGGGTGGGTATGTGAGTAATATGTATATGTATGTATGTGTATTGTGTATGCATGTGTACATGTGTGTGTATGTGTGTGTATAAGTATATCTGTATGTGTGTATGCATATGTATATGTGTGTATATTTATATGCGTATGAATAGATTTCTTGTATATATATTTGGTACAGGGTACTGTTTTGGAAATGGTTATTAGTCTTGCATTAACTTCTGATCTATTCATATATTATAGTTTTCTTTTTTATCATAATTACTGTTCTTGTTATTGAAACTATCAAGATTACTTCAATCGGTATCTTTATTACTATTTATCATTATTATAATAATTATTACTTTGATGTTCAGTATGATATTATGTGTTACTATTATGACTATATTATCATTATTATTATATATATATATTTTTTTCTTCTTCTTTTTTTCTCATCATTATTATTATCGATATCATTTTTATCACTATTAATATTATCATCATTATTATCTAATATTATTGTCTTCTTTTTTACTATTATTGCTATTATATTTATTTTGATTATTATCACTATATACCATAGTTATTATTATTGAGTCTTATTATTATTTTTACTATACACATATTTTTTTTTTTTCTTCATTACCATTATTAGCGTTTTATTTATTTTTTATTATTATCATTATTATTACAGGTATTGTTATCTCTTTTCTTACTTAAAATTATTAGGTATGTCAATGTATAATTATCAATAGTCCACTTTAGTCCACGAGAGACAACGAAATTATCATAGCATGAGGTCCATAAAAGAGCTCCGGCTTAATGGACCGTGGCTTATATGACTGTATGATTGATTATGAACACTATTGTATTACACCAAGCCAAATAAACTATCAAGTATCAAGTATCAAGTATGTGTGTGTGTGTGCTCACCTTTCACAACTATTTTGGAAATTTGATGTTCGCCTCCATTATTTTCTCGTTTCTCTTACATTAAATTGACAATACCAAGAATTCCTCTCTCTTTTCTCTCCTCTCTTTCCTCTCTCTCTCTCTCTCTCTCTCTCTCTCTCTCTCTCGTGGGCATTCATTATGTTATTGTGCCGTTATCTCAAATTATTACCGATCTTAGGGTAATGCTGAACCTCACGCACCACACACCCCAGCCCCTTGCTCTAGGGGCTGGGTATTAACAAAAAGGGTATTAACGAGTGAATTCATTAGTACATTTAGAACAGACTTAATGCATTTTAATTGGGTAACTGAAGTAAATGATAGGAGTGTAAATGATGGTTTTGAGAGTTACATCAAAATTTTTCTTAATATTTATAGCAAAAACTTTCCCATTAGACATTCTACAGTCAAAGAAAAACATGTTGGTAAGCCTTATATCCCTTCAGCTATAAAAACCTCCATCAAGCATCGGAACAAATTACAAAAACTCTATGCCAAATGGCCCCTCACCTACGAAGCCTCCTTTAAAAGTTAGAGAAATCAGCTAACAGCGACAATAAGAATAGCCAAAGAGAAGTATTACGCATCAAAACTCAAAGATAATGCAGGAAACCTAAAGAAAACTTGGGAAACTATAAACAGTGTCATGGGAGGAAATAAGAATCCTACGCCTCCACCTTCCATCACACTACACGACAACAGAACAACGTCAAACAGCGAGGATATAGCACAGGGATTTAACGAGTACTTTTGCAATGTGGCGAACACCCTGGCACAAGTAAGATCAACTCCTGTTTCATATAAAAGCTCCCTTCCTGAACCCACTCAAATTTAATTTTATCTAAGACCTACGACATACGCAGAAATAAAGTCAATAATTAAAGAACTTAAAGTAACATCACCAGGTCATGATGACAATAATATTAATATAATAAAAGAATGTAGTGATGAAATCTCCCCTTTCCTTAAATATATCATAAATAAATCCTTTAAAGAGGGTTCCTTCCCAAAGCACTTACAGATTGCAAAAGTAATACCTATCTATAAAAAAGATGACGCAACCCTACACACTAACTACAGACCAATATCAATTCTTCCAAGTTTCAGTAAAATCTTTGAAAAAATTGTCGTAATAAGACTAATTAATTATCTTACTCAGCATTCCCTATTAACAGAGTCTCAATATGGATTTCGCCCAAAGCACTCCACAGAATTGGCACTACACCCCCTTAGTCAAAGTATTTACTCTGCCTTAGATAATAAAATGAACCAGTTGACTGTTTTCTGTGATCTGAGTAAAGCCTTTGATACCATCCCGCATAATACTTTACTACAGAAATTAATTGTTTATGGGATCTTTGGCCCGGCATTCAGATGACTCCAGAGTTACTTACGTCAGAGAAAACAATACGTTGTATATGAAAATAAAGTCTCCACACAGAGATCCATTAGCTGCGGTGTACATCAGGGCTCCATTTTAGGGCCAATATTATTTTTGATATATATAAATGATCTAACTCGTAGTAGTAATAGACTTTATTTTATACTTTTTGCTGACGACACTACCATCTTCCTACAGGGCCAAGATTTTTATGAACTAAGAGATACTCTGAATACAGAACTAGGGCATATATCAAACTGGTTAAAGAGCAACAAACTTACTAGTCGATGGGCCAGACCCATGATTTTCATGAATTGGTATCATCTGAGGGCAGGTCAAACTTTTTGGTTTTTTAAGCAGGTATATATGTCTAATACCTGAAACAGCATGATAGACCTCTGGGTAGAGTAGCTTAGTATCAGTACATCAGCTTGAATACATGGTGGTATTTTCATAAAACCACAACAATCGAATTTATGGTTTAAACGTTTATATCAACATCATCATATTAATTAATAGAAATGGAGCAATTGTATATTAATATATCAACCATATATATTTGAAATATAAAATCAGCAATTTGTTCTTTTAAATGCATTATTTTGACAAGTGTTGTCAATTGACAAAATCGTAAATGATTTATATAGATTCCCTTGTATATTTTGCAACATTTACCAGACACAATGTTGACACTCCTTATAATTACTGCTGGCATATAACTATGATGTGAATATATGGCTTACATAGATTTATACAAAAATAATTCTATATTTTCAATCAACATATCAATTGTGGTAATGGGAACTCTAGAACCAAGTCATAACTGTGGTGAACTGGGAATCCAAATTACATGTACATGTACAAACATGTATTATAGCTCATATTATATTCAAATATTATTCTCTACATATACACAGGACAACAAAATCCACAAATATCTTGGTATATTGTTCAAATTCCAGCACTAATAACTAATATCATCATCACTATCTCTTTCCTCATCAGATACTTCATCAATTTGTCCCTCATCAGGGATAACGTCCTCATCATACTTCATGTTGTCACAGGACTGCAAGGTACAGGCATCAGTACAGTTCAATCCATTTACCATACACTGACAAACTGGGAGACTACAAACACACTTGCATTTGCAGGACATGAACTCCAGAACTACATCAGGAGCAGGAGATCCAGTCATCCAGTTGATCTGGAGCTGCATTTGATCATTAAGAACCCAACCAGTGCAGTCCAACGGGCTGGGAATGTTGGGATTAAGTTCCAGGCTACGACTCTAGATTGCTGATTGATAGTTGGCACGGATGTTATGCATTTTCAGACAGTCAGTGCATGGTGGTAACTGTCCAGACTCCACATTACCATCTTTTGTTCGGAACAACATATAGCGCATCTCATTTACATCGGCAATATCCGACCCAGGAGCATATAACCTGCATACAAACTCTTCAATGCAAGCATTCAGTTGAGATGATATGCTCCAATTTTGTCCAAGTTGTGTGAATGCTTGCCGGAATAGAGCATTTCCTTTAAGCAGCTTCAGTGCTCCAACTTTCCCACGACCACTAAATGCACTGACTGTATCACAGCCAGTGAATGCATGCATTCCAGGCAGGGAATCACAGCCCTCCTTACCAAGGGGCAGTCGCTACTTTGGTTACATCTATAAAACGGGTGCGGTTCTTGGTGCCACATTTGATGAAGATGTTGCAACTAATAGCTTCATGAAATGCCAGGCAGAAAATGAAAATGTCTGTATCCTCTGCAATGATGACAATTGATGACACATCAGATGAAGCATGCTTGGCATGAATACGGGTGTCAGCTTCCTCCTGTGATGTTTTAAGTACAACAACTTCAACAGCTTCATCACAGGTAATTTTGGTGCAAGTTTCACCACTGGTAACATACATCACCTTCTGTCCAAGTGCCTGACTCTTTCTGGGATCCTGCCACTGATCTACAATACATTTGACAAGCTTTGTTTTACTTGTACCACAACATAAAAGACGTCACCATTGTTGAATTTTATGACCTGACACTATATTGCTGAATCTGATGCCGGTGTCAGAACCTCTGGTGGCTCGCTCTGGATCTTTTATTGAGAGTTGTTTATACACATCAAATACAACATCCACACGTTGACTAGGGCCAGCAGCTCTCATAACATGGACATGTATTTGATCAGCTAGCTCATCGAAGGTCATGTGGTCTCCATTGGTTTTTTGGATCAGACTCATTCCATCTATGATACAAGCTGAAGGCTGCACAATTTCTTCAGCTGAAGAAACATTAGCCTCAAGTTTCCTGGCAAGTACAGCCTTATTTGTTTTCTTTAGAGTTCCGTCACAGTTAGCAAGTGACCATGGAAGAGGACCCATATTAGCGTACTGGTTATATTATATGTATGTGTTAATCGATACTAATACAGTATGTCTGAGTGTCTGTGTGTCTTGTACTGGCGCCTAGCGGATGCTGAGTGCTGACACCTTTTGATGAGGTTATGTTGACGAGGTATCACGCCATGGCCCATAAGGATGACGTGGACAGTCAACCTGGTGTCTTGAAGCAACACGTAGACACACCTCGCCCCTGGCTCCAGAAGGCACACACAAGTTGTGTGTGTGTCATCTCAGCGTTCTGCCCAAGGATGATGACGCTGACGAGAGTGCAACAGGCCTGAGAGACATGTCCACCGGAACCTGTCAGTTCCGGCCTCCTTTCCTTATATGCTGCAACTGGCCGGAGAGGAGACAGAACACATATTACGAGGAGACGCGTTACAGGGCGCTCCTACTCACGACACTTTTCAGAGTGTCTGTTTGTACTCCACACCCAGGAGGTGTGCGAGTACCTTGTCACGAAACTAACTGTTCTGGCTCTGTCTATTAGACATTAGTTTCATTGGCCGTTACTTAACGAACTGCGTGACATTATTAATGTATAAACCTTCACAAGTGTACATATATATATATATATATATATATATATATATATATATATATATATATATATATATATATATATATATATATATATATATATATATATATATATATATATATATATTAATATATATATATATATATATAAAATATTTATATATATATATATATATAAATATATATAAATAAAATATATATATATATATATATATATATATTATATATATATATATATATATATAAATATATATATATATATAAAATATATATATATATATATATATATATATATATATATATATATATATATATATATATATATATATATATATATATATATATATATATATATATATATATATATATATATATATATATATATATATATATATATATATATAATATATCTATCTTTTGTAGTATATTGTCTTACTCAAATCCTTTGGCACTAAAGAATACTTATAAATTACGTAAGAACCGCTCGACCACGTTTAGCCCATACATACCACTTTATTTGATGTGTACCTCTGGGCAATGAAGCAAGTTACCAGCCCGTCAAGAGGGCATCATCCGGCAATCACCCTTACAGGTTAGTAACCAGTATCAACATGGAGTGAACCCGTTACCCGTAAAATAACCATACTAAGGAGGGTAACATAATTGGTGAATTAGCGGTGGAATGAGATAACATTACATCACGCATAGTGTTGCGTTACAACACATAATGGTAATGTCGTAACATAAAAAAGACGACAACGGTGGTATGCGGCAACATAAAATTGTAATATAAGTTACGTGCCTTAAGTGAATAACTGGACGAGCACATACTAATTAATACACGTGAAGAGGTGGAATATACCATGAGCAAGTGAACAAGTAAACAAAGGAAGCTTGAGAGAGAGACAAGCGATAGGATAAGAGAGTGAGAAGATTGCTCAATCATGCTGTGTCAAAACCTGACCTCGCGGAAGCGAGTCAGCACTCCTCTTGCCATTGTATCAGTCACTGCTCCATCCACCATAAATTCTGTATATAGACAGGAGGACAAGATTCTCTAGCATTAATTGCTCTGGGACTACAGATTTTTTTCAAGAAGACAAGAACGAGGACGACGACGTTACAAGGCTTTTATCATGGCACAGACGGGAGGACAAGCTTTGAATTTTTATAATGAAGACAGGACGAGAGAGGGACAACTAGCCGACTCATTAATTTCCAATACTTCTAATTCAGCAAACTCCTTGTCAACAGCCAGCCAGCAGCCACTCAGCCAGCCTCACAGCCTTGCAGCCAGCCTCACAGCCTTGCAGCCAGACAGCCAGCGCGACAGCCCGTCTAGTCATCATTCCTCACATATGTAACAACGCCCTTGGAGGAAGCCCTTCTGATTCAGCAGTACGGAAGGACTTGCTTTGCTGAATTCAAACAATGTTAGTGAGTATACAACATCTAGCTGACCCTACAAGAGATATACTTTAAAAACGCCACTCGTTTACATAAATAACACTTAGTGGTGAGATATGTATTTTCACATTTGTTTTTGCTTAAATAGCCATGTGAAAGAATTTCAAGTAATTAGTTTGTCAGTTATTTTTCTATAGATGTTTTAAATATGCTTACCGCTAATATTTCATAATTTTTTGTAATTCTTAATAATTTGTTAGCTTCCCTTATATGTAATATATATATTCAATTCTCCTTTTTGAATTGCCTTAAAAGCCAGGAGATGGGAGATAATAGTTAACTTAATTAAAGTTTTACTTATGAATTTATTGACTCTTAAACAAAAGTTAGAATGTGAGTGAATTATTTGCTAGTATATATAGTATAGCAGATGTACTCCTAGTCTCTGAGGAAGCAGGAAATGACAGTACAGGGAAGTTAACCTTCTGTTTGAGGAATTAACTCTTGAATTGAGGGATAAATGTAATCACCTCCGAGTACCTCCGTTTGTAACATAAAATAACCTTACTGCACCTCAGATAATCTCCTTTACTAACTCGATGTCTAATTCTAACACATCCGTTGCAGGTAGTTATTTTTGCCCCTGCCGAAGACTCTTCCACAGGCCACTAGTGCTATTACGCCAAGTTTATCTGCCAGGGAATATATTTTTGTCTATGTACGGATATTATAACACAAAAACTATTAATTTAGCAGCCAAGTGCTACAGGCACTCGTGTCAAAAGAGATTAATTACTGCCATTGGCACTCCTTATGCACATTTTATTGTTTAGAATACTATTCTAGCTGAAGGCAGCTCTTATCACTTCTTGGAGAATGATTGAATAAATACATTACTCTCTGATATGCCATGAAATAATATACATGCATATCTTAACGTGAAAATTTATATTACAGACCCGGAGTCAGATTTTTATTAGCTGAGATGCCGTACTCCGTAAATAATAGGTTCATAAATAACAAAATAAAATAAATAAATAAAATTAATAAACTCTTAAAAGCAGCAAATGCCAATGTCAAGGGAAGTTACTGCCATGTGGCACTCCCAGCACAACATTTTGATTGAGTTATAATACTATTTGAGCTGAAATCAGTTCCTATCACTTTAAGGTGGTATGCAAATAATACATATGCATATCTTAATGTTGTGATAATTTTTAGTACCGACCCGGAGTCAGATTTTATTAGCATTACAAGCCGTATCTACTCCTTAAGTTTAAAGAAGCAGGTCTTGAAAAATAAATAATAAATGAATGAAATAAATATAACTGCCAGTGCGATTAGTCACGTTCTCAAGCCACTGCTGTGTTTTATCTTCACTCCACACTTCGTGTTATTAAGTGACTACGCGGTAGAGTTTTGGCAAACGCACTTCTTCATATTTGCAGGGATATTAACACATTACTAACAGACTTTGAGTTAATTTTTATTCTAATAACTCATGTTTAGATTCTGTTGTAAAGTATTTTACCAGTTTATTGATGACCTTAAGTGCATTGTCCTATACTATGCCCAGTATAGAAGCAACACGAATAGCAGGTATGATGATACTCCTGATACTCATGTATGATACTCCTGATGATAATGATACTCCTGTATCGCCTTCTAGGCGATATAGGAGTATCATTACTCCTGTTATACCAAACATTTGGTGGGATTCCTCTTTGCTATGTTGTCATGTAGACCCTCACCTTGTATAGGTATTTGTAAGGATTGGCAACACTGAGAATCGGTATAGATACACAACGATGTAACACCAGTTAGGTATACATGTCTTTATACAATGCGAGGACGCATTGTTATAAGGGGAGAGCGATATTGGCGTACTGGTTATATTATATGTATGTGTTAATCGATACTAATACAGTATGTTTGAGTGTCTGTGTGTCTTGTACTGGCGCCTAGCGGATGCTGAGTGCTGACACCTTTTGATGAGGTTATGTTGACGAAGTATCACGCCATGGCCCATAAGGATGACGTGGACAGTCAACCTGGTGTCTTGAAGCAACACGTAGACACACCTCGCCCCTGGCTCCAGAAGGCACACACAAGTTGTGTGTGTGTGTCATCTCAGCGCTCTGCCCAAGGATGATGACGCTGACGAGAGTGCAACAGGCCTGAGAGACATGTCCACCGGAACCTATCAGTTCCGGCCTCCTTTCCTTTATATGCTGCAACTGGCCGGAGAGGAGACAGAACACATATTACGAGGAGACGCGTTACAGGGCGCTCCTACTCACGACACCTTTCAGAGTGTCTGTTTGTACTCCACACCCAGGAGGTGTGAGAGTACCTTGTCACGAAACTAACTGTTCTGGCTCTGTCTATTAGACATTAGTTTCATTGGCCGTTACTTAACGAACTGCGTGACATTATTAATGTATAAACCTTCACAAGTGTACATATATATATATATATATATATATAATATATATCTTTTGCAGTATATTGTCTTACTCGAATCCTTTGGCACTAAAGAATACTTATAAATTACGTAAGAACCGCTCGACCACGTTTAGCCCATACATACCACTTTATTTGATGTGTACCTCTGGGCAACGAAGCAAGTTACCAGCCCGTCAAGAGGGCATCATCCGGCAATCACCCTTATAGGTTAGTAACCAGTATCAACATGGAGTTAACTCGTTACCCGTAAAATAACCATACTAAGAAGGGTAACACCCAGAGGATACTGCAGTACCTCCTTCATTTCAATTATCCTGCTTGAGGCAACCAAGAGCATGTGCCCAAAGAGTTTATGATCAGTCTTTAGGATCAACTCTTTGTTTTATACCTTCTTAGTCACCCTTTGTTTGATGCTAGCGAATGTTTTTAGTTGTAGTCTGGGTATTTTATAACAAAATCCACACTTGGTCTGCTCAATCCTGCTCTCCTGGAATGTTGTGTACACTTTCTCACCTTTTTCCTGAGCTGTAAGGAGGTCATTGACAATCTCGGGTGGTGCTGAAGCACCTGTAGATAGGCTAACCAGTTCAGATGGTTCACTACCAAATGGATTCGTCCAGTTGTTTTCCATCAGCTCCACCAGTGACTGAACTGCTTTCTCGTTTTTTTGTCTCCTTGAAGGAGTTAGGTTTACATGACTCTGTTCTGAGCTACCCACTTGAGTCATACTTCGAAGTTGCTTCAGACAAAGGCTCCTGTACTCTGCATTGATGTAGTACTTGCTGACTGCCCCAGCTTTGAGGCTGAATCCCTTCGTTCCTCGTGCTGTCTGAGTATCTTTGTTGATTGTCTCTTCTATTGTTTGATCCACAGCAATACGACCAAATGGGTTATGATCACTTAACTGTACAGAAAATCCTCCATTGTTCTGGAAATAATCAAATACATACGGATGTGTCTCCTGAAGGGTAGTCATTTGGCAGTAGTATATCGATAGATACCGAGAGTAATTTTGCTTGTCATAGGCAAAACACCAGGGGATCATTGATCTAATGGCTGATAGATATAGCATCCAATTCCCCTCTCGTGATGACCTAACCATTGCAAGCATGTTCTCTACCATATCAACAAAGGACATCCAGAATGTGGCCAACTGACCATTGGTCAACCGGAGATGGTCAAGATATGTGTCAAACAGGTTGAATACTCGAATACACGATGCATCAGCCAGAATTGTATCTACAGTTTCGCCATTTATGGTCTCCTGCAGGCATTCGAGAGCTGTCTTCATTCCAGTCAAATATGGCAATTCAGCAGGATGGTGTTCTTCTAGCTATTTGTCGAACCCTCTCCATGCTAGTCTGAGCATGGCCTCATACACCAACTTATAAAGATGGATTCCACGATTGTAATTACGTCCTTCTAGAACTGTATTCACTGAACCCTCTGCTATGATTTCCGACTCCACTGAGATATCACGCAAACCAGCTGAGCCAAATCGCTTGCCTATGATAGATAGGAGATTACATAATGTATGAAATGCTCCCATCCGAAGAACAATGTTCCTGTTCATTTCTTCATGCTTCCATGTGATTTCTGCTGCTTTGGCATATAAAGCCTGATCAAAAACCCATATAATCTCAGGATGGTTCAATGACTTATGAATATTCAATGCTTGATTAAGAACTTCATGAACTGTGGACATCTTTGTGGCTGGTGCATTAACCGTAGGCAGATATCCCACTGTGTCTTTCTTGACATTTATATGATCACGGACTTGTATGTTGAAACCTGCCCAGGAGCAGATTGTTTGATCAGAGATGTTGATTTGCCTTGCTGCTGACCACAACAGGTTACGGATGTGTGCATTTTGAAGAACTATTTGGAAGTTCAAGGCAACTGGCTTAGTTATTGGGGGACCAACACGTTCACCTGCATTATAGTCTGGAATTTCCATGTGGACTGCAGTTATACTACGCTTTTTGCTTGGTACTAGCTTTGGCAATACTTTGATGAGTTGAGAAGTTGTGATTTGTTGTTGTATTATGATCCCATTGACACGATGTGACATACCGCCACCACTGATTGTTTCTTCTAGGCGATCAATATTATCAAAGGCCAGTGTTGTGGGTATGTTTGTGTGGACATTTCTAGGCAAAATAACATCATGATCTGCTGTCATTGCTTGTTTCTGGAGACATAGAGTGGTATCCAACTCCACCAGTTTGGAGTAAGACATTCCATGACCTAAGCGATTCAGCATTTGAATCAGTTCAACATTTCCTGTCAAGGATTTTACACTTCAAGGTACTAATATGTGTTTTGCTGGTATTATAGCACCATTGCTAACTGCATAGACAAAGTCCTGGCCTAGTGACTGAATCAGTCGGTACTCGCGTTAATTGGAACCTGGCACGAACTGCTGTGCATCTGCTGTCAGTAGATATGTTAAAAACATCATCAGAGATTCAGGTAGTTCCATGTAGTTAGCTGTAAGCTCATCAGGTTGTGGTGGCCATGGTTTCCTTTTCATTTTTTTAATATCTGATCGTATGTGAGATGCTGATTTTGTCACTATTTCTCAACTCACACTGTGGTACAGAACTTAATTTGCCTTCAGTTCATCAATCTCTTGGCAAGTGATTCAATTGTTAAGTTATCAGGGTAGACAAGAAGTTTCCCACTGGTTGTTGTTACAAAGTGGAGAGATTCACCAAACTCTGATTGAAGTCTACGTCGTATTTGTTTCTTGGTTTGTGGAAGAACTTCATCATGATTATAGCCCAATATGCCCATGAGGTTCTCTAATATTTCTGTCAGGCTGGTCAGTTTTACAACTTCTGGTCCTGAGAACAATGTATTCCTAATATGTTCATAGAGCATTTGGTATGCATTCTGAACTGATACTTGATACTGTTGTTCTGCATCTTCAGCTGACGATGTAGTTACTTTCGGTTTCTCACATCTAGTAAAATTACGATAGCATGAATTATGGTATCGGGCTTCTGCAGCAACCAGCTCTCTGGATGATTGCCAAGATTTTGTCATTCATCTGATTTAAAGCTGCTCGGCGCACTGTCTCGTCAGATCTCAACTCTCTAGCCTGATGTAGCACTTCTCGTGACTTGGTTCCCTTAACGTACTTGTTCTTCTTGTCACAGAAGATGCAAACTTCCTGCATAACTGTTGATGATGAAGAAGATGGCTCTCTAGCAGACACGCTCAACTGGTTGGGTTTGACTTTCTTCTGCCTTCCCTTTGATTTTTTCTAGTGTCTTTTGCAGAGTAAATGTGGCTCGGCAGTTCCCATGGTAACATAATTTGTCATCATAATCAGTTGGGTCCAAATCTGTTATACGACTACAGTTCTGTAATTTTGCTGCTTCCAATAGAGTTTCAACAGAAGCAGCATCTTTTGGCTTTGTGATATCACACATTGGAGATATTTTCATGCATATTATGCACACAGTTTGCTCTGTGCGTGCCTTCTTGTGTGGTGCTTCCATTATGTCTCAGTGGTCAGCCGCAGTCTGAAAACAAAGGGCAAACTTGTTCAGACACTCATGACTTCATTGTCATAGTTCTTAACTAGCACTGCCCAACCAGACATAACCACCATAGCTGCTCAAATTAATATTTGTGTTAACTTAAATATTTATTTGGCAAGGGGAATGTAACTACATCAGAAAAGATAAAATTAAAGCTTATCCTACCATCATTTCAGGATGAAATCTGAAAGAAAACTTATCGATTCTCTAATATACTGATAATCTAAAATAAATAAAATGACACATAAGTACAATTGCATACTCAGTGATATGGTATTATATATAATAGTTAGTCACACTCATTATCATCTAAAGTTTGGAATTCATTTCAGTGTTTGAGTTATAGCTACTCAATTATCTTTCAATTTTCGGTTCATAAGTCATCAATAATTCCACAAGGAAATTCATAGGAAGGGTAATGATTGTGAAACCCATGGCAATATGCATATCAAAATAATTGCCTTCATGTGTATAATCCAGTAATAACATCTCATGACACTTTTTCTACTAAAAATTAGACAGAAACAAGTTTTAATTGTGTTTTAGTACTGAAAAC
Organism: Chionoecetes opilio; assembly: GCA_016584305.1. Classification (NCBI taxonomy): domain Eukaryota; kingdom Metazoa; phylum Arthropoda; class Malacostraca; order Decapoda; family Majidae; genus Chionoecetes; species Chionoecetes opilio. The sequence goes on from JACEEZ010024593.1 coordinate 605,728, forward strand.
GGCCCTCGACGAGAACGAGCAGATACAAATTCTAAAATTCGTAATAACCTCTTTGAGCTACCATGTTGCAAAGTCTATCATGCAGTTTTGTACTGTCTTATGATGTACTCAAGCAATAAAATTGGTTTTGTGACCTGCCCTCATATGATACCGCTTTCTCCTCTGGCCCATGGGCTATACATTAAATATCTCTAAAACACACTACATGATATCACACTCAACTATGATACAACCCCCTGATATTGAAATTATAATTGATGGCCGTGAGATTAATCAAGTTAAGGAAATAAAGATCTTAGGAATAACAATAGACAGTACATTAAATTGGCACTCTCATTTAGATGATGTAAGAATAAAAATGTCTAAAATATGTGGGATATTATATAGGGTGAGACAGTTCTTAAATTCCAACTGTTTAAGACAAATATACCTGTCAGTTGTTTATCCATATATGTTATATTGTTCAGCAGTATGGGGTGGGGCACACAAAACTTACTTAGATAACATATTCATTGCACAGAAAAAGTTAATCCGCATCATGTATCACAAACAAAAATATGACCACACCAATCCCCTCTTTGTTGAAAATAAATTACATAAATGTCATGACATCATACACCTTCAAACCTGTTTGTTTATGTACAAAGCTTTGTATATTCACCCAGTTGACACTGGCTTCAGATACCTATCTCACAATATTGACACCCGACGAAATAATAACCTAAGACTCCCACTTTGTAGGACATCACACGCACAAGAAATTGTTACTTTTCGGGGAGCAAAGGTATGGAACCAACTGCAGGAGGATGTCAAGAATTCCGTGTCACTTAACTCATTTAGATACAAGGTGAAGACAGAAATATTCAAGAAATTGAACTCAAACGGAAATATTTAATTAATTAACTTTTGTGTACTTCAATGTGTGTGGGTTGCGTATTGATGTGGGTGGGTATGTGAGTAATATGTATGTGTATGTATGTGTGTATGTGCATGCACGTGTACATGTGTGTATGTGTGTGTATATGTGTATGTGTATATATGTATAAGTACGTATATCTGTATGTGTGTATGCATGTGCATATGTGTGTATGTGTATATTTATATGCGTATGAATAGATTTCTTGTATATATATTTGGTACAGGGTACTGTTTTGGAAATGGTTATTAGTCTTGCATTAACTTCTGATCTATTCATATATTAATTATAGAGGTTTTTTTTTTTTTTTTAACAATCATATAATTACTGTTGTTGTTATTGAAACTATCAAGATTACTTCAATTGGTATCTTTATTACTATTATCATTATCATTTTTATAATTAATTATTTATAATTATTACTTTGATATTCAGTATTGATATTATTGTTACTATTATGACTATTATTATCATTATTATTTTATATTTTTTTCTTCTCATCATAGTTATTATCGATATAATTTTGTATCACTATTATTATTATCATCATTATTATCATTATTGTCTTCTGCTTTTTACCACTATTGCTATTATATTTATTTTGATTATTATCACTATTTATCAGTTATTATTATCGATTCTTCTTATTATTTTTACTATAAATATTTTTTCTTTCTTCATTATTACCATTATTAGCGTTGTTTTATTATTATTAGTATTATTATTACGGGTATTGTTATCATCATTTTTCTTACTTAAAATTATTAGGTATGTCAATGTATATCAATAGTCCACTTTAGTCCACGAGAGACAACGAAATTATCATAGCATGAGGTCCATAGAAGAGCTTCGGCTTAATGGACCGTGGCTTATACGACTGTATGATTGATTTTGAACATTATTGTATTACACCAAGTCAAATAAACTATCAAGTATCAAAACAAGTATCAAGTATCAAGGGGGATAGTAACCGCCAGAATTTCTCAGTGGAAAAATCACCGAGTATGAACGGGGCCAGAGTTCGAACGCCGGACCACAGAATGGTGCCGGACGCCCTAACCAACTGAGTCGTCCAGACGGTTGTGGGTGTGTGTGTTTATACGTGTTTGTATGATATATATATATATATATTTTTTTTTTTTTTTTACATTTGTGCCTATAGCGCCTGTAGGCAGTGGTGATCCAGGTCTCGGATGGTAGGCTCTGGAGGTTCCCCTTGAGGGCTGCTGTGATGTTTGACCCTTGCCCGTGGTGGCGCAGGCAGGATTTTTATAGTGACGCCTATGATTAGAGGCTCATGCCGCCCCCTGTGTCCTCCGATGCACTCGCAGTCGAAGGTAGAGTTAATGGACAGCATTTGGGTGTTCTTAGGCCACTCGACGGTGCAGAAAGGTTTTGGTTTTCTTCGGGGATCGAACTCGGGTCACCGAGAACGCCAGTCGGAGACGCTAACCACTCGGCTACCGCCTCCCCCTGTGTGTGTGTGGGTGTGTGTGCATGTGTGTGTGTGTGTGTGTGTGTGTGAATACATGCGTGTACGTATACGATGCGAGGGAAAAACACGCACCCGAAATGGTAGCATCTAATATGCTTCAAAATATCACTTCCAAGAAAACATACCGACAACTTTCAGGTGTGCAGTCGCGTGTATGTAGTAGACCTTTGAGCCTGCAACTTTTTCGGCAAATATTTTCCTTTCATTTCCATTTTTATATTTCCACTTTCTGGACGTCAAAAGGAATTTTAGGGCGACTTCCACGTTTTCTTTTTATCATTAATGCCTCCCGCCGCAGCAATCGATTGAAGTTTATATCATATTCAGGATTTCCACGAAAACTTAATTATTCTTATACGTATATCTTCCGGTCCATCACGTCTCAAAGCCGGCTTGCAGACTTCCCGTGGTTTTTGTGGAGAGAGAGAGAGAGAGAGAGAGAGAGAGAGAGAGAGAGAGAGAGAGAGAGAGAGAGAGAGAGAGAGAGAGAGAGAGAGAGAGAGAGAGAGAGAGAGAGAGAGAGGTATTATTTAACTTGTAATCACAGCATCAAACAACCCTGATGCTGCGTTGTGTAAAATACCTTGTCTTCTTTTATCAGCAAAATGTGGCGGTAAAACCTTACACCTGAGACTGTTGATCGTGCTGGACTGCGTATGTGAGAGTTAATCTGCCCCAGAAAAATGGTATACAAATATATTGCGGGAACTACCAATTTCAATCTGCCGACAAGTCAATACTCAATACTCAACCTCGAAGGGAGATAAATTAAATTATCTTATTATTCTTCATGCTTGAGATAATTCAGGTCGTTGTAGTGATTGAGTCGTCGCGTTTAGATGTGGTGTACCAACATTTGCTATTATAGTTTCGTCATTTTAGCACTCGATAATCTGCTCCCGGAGGATTGGATTGACTGTGTGTCGAGCAAGCTTAACTATCCTGCACCTCGTATTGTACATTACATCCTATCAAAAGTCTGTATCGAGGAAATAAATTTATCAACACAATTTATGGCACTCATTTAGCTCTGGAAGCATTTTCGTTCCATGATCTGTTTTGATTAATTTTCGTGTTATTGTAATGCAGAAGTCAAGTTTTGAGAATTCCTGCAATCATCGCAAACTGTCTACTGTTCCTGTTACTTTTGTAAAACAAGACAATATTGGCTTGAAATAGTAGTTCTTGTTTCACAGCAACAGTTATTGTAAAACTAAGTCGCATCGTCGCGTGCCGAAGAAGACTTGGAGAGTGTAGGTGATTCACGATTCTTTGACGGTTGTTATGAAAAGAGATCCGCCGAGAATTGCGCACCTGCTTGAGGGAGACATGGGCTCATGCTGCATCGCGTTCTTCATGTAACTTTCCGGAATATAAGTGCACTTTTGTAGTATTCTTATTCATCTAATATGTGTCAGTGCACTACTATAATGGAGGGATCCAGGATGGCTTAGCTACCTATAATAGAAGTCATGTTACTTTTGGAGCTTTCCTTCTAAAACAAAATAGCATTTTCCTGTTTTTAGCAACGTTTCCTTATTATATTACCACTCCTAAGCCTTAAAAAACCATTTTAACCAAGTAAAGGCGATACAAGTTTATCATCTATATTTCGTTTTTTCCGCAATGAAATTGTATATATAGTGAAATTTCAGGTCATTATTGATTTCATCATTGAACTAATTAGTACATAATATAGTCTAAGAACAAATACTAATGAAACACAACTGTGGACTGGAGACCCTCAGAGGACGATTCATTCCAGCGTTGCCTTTGCTGTGCTCCGCCTGCTGCACAACCCATGAGGAGCTGCCTTCCTGTTTCTTGGTGGCCAGCGATTCACTCTACACAAGTTGTCTGCGAGGGAATTTGGTGAAATGTTTTCTGAAAGTCTTGGCACAGCCACTTATTTACTTACGTCATGGCCAGACAAAAAACATCTATAAAATGCTGCCACATTTCTGCATGAGCACCAAGGCAGAGATTAATGCTCTTGGGGGGTTACTATCTGAACGAAAAATCTGCTTTCAAGTTGATTAATTAGTTTACCACCAATTACACTTTCAAGATTTTTCTCCTGCAATTGACATGACCGATCTTTTTTCCGCTGCGGTAACATCAACCCAATTTCGCTCATGCTAGAGAAAACAACCTTGATCTATGCAGTAAAACATTGTTGCATTATCTATTTATTTTTCTATATTTACATGATTTTCTGGGAATTTCCTTTGAGCCATGACTGAGGGTATATTTAAGTTAATGTACATATTTGATATACCTTTCAAAGTTCACACACACACACACACACACACACACACACACACACACACACTGGCGTGTGTAGGCACGAACGCACAATAGGCTGTCTGTTGTTCTTCCATTTGCCACCAGGCTTCCGCGACAGCAGTGAATAAGCCACGCGCTGATAGGCTGCTGCCATAATATTATGTTCATGGTCGCGTAATTCTCTATTGTTACTATTAGGTTTTACAATGATCTTGAAATTAAGCCACTTAAAAAAAAAATTCTTTTCAAACATAAGGACAATAGTGATACAATTAGTTTGTCGTAGGAAATGGAATATCAATTAATAGATAAATCAATGAATGCACCGCCAATGTTGTCGTCACGTACACGAGACAACATTCAATGACTTACTTATCAATAAACATTACATGTCTTACGATGAACTGTAATCTTCATCATCATCTTAGTTACCAAGAAATATTTCAGTGCCTTAATTTCGAAATCAATATAAAACAAATAAACAACAATAAACAATCACGCACTCATAAACAGTTTGGCAGCAGCCTATTATGCTTGGGTTACGACCTCGCCTCCCGTCTGCTTGGTTCAGGTCAGAATGATGTCAATGAACAAAGTATCCTTGTCAATACTCCACACAGGGCAAAGAGATGGAAAATGGATCGCTTAACTAATACATTTCTTCCTTTAACCTGTGTGACCGATGAAACCCCGGATTGAAGACTCCTCACACGCGATAAACACTGTCACTACATCACCCTATTAGTGCGTGTCTAGCCACAATTGCCCCTCTTTCTACTCCCGCCACCCGTCTCTACTTCACTGATGGTTCTGCTGGTGAAAATGGCAAGTCTCTTTCCGCCTTTGTCAGTGGTGCTCTCCAGCGATCACTTCGTCTCCCTGACAATTCCTCTGCATTCCAAGCGGAACTTGTGGCGCTGCTATCTGCCCTTCACCATGCTTGTGAGTTACCCGTTCCTGAAATTCACCTTTTCACTGACTCACTCTCTGCTCTTCACTCCCTTAATGCTACCACCTTCAAAGACAATGTCCAACTCCTGTCTTCCACCCACCATCATCTCCTGATATTGTATCGCCTAAACTCAGATGTTTTCCTTCATTGGGTGCCAAGCCATGTCGGCATATCTGCTAACGAACGAGCAGACGAGGCAGCACGCAGAGCCAGCACAGCGCCGGAAGTTACTTTTCCCCTCCTCCCCAGTTACGCCCCGATAAAGTCTTCTGTCAACCGAGCTTCTCTGCAGGCCTCCCAACTTCTTCTCAACGACGCTGTGGAGCATGGCTCTCGTTCTGCCACATGGAATATCACAGCCACCAGACAAACGCCTCACCTCCACCTTTCCCGGTTCACTCCACCTGTAGTACGACAGCTGGTCTGACTAGGCTCGGCTTCCATTGCTCCACCCAAATACTTGGTGACGCCCCTGCCCCCTGTCCTCACTGTTTCGCAGAGCCACAAAATCCCCTTGAGCACTACCTGCTCCACTGCCCAGCATCCCACTCACTTCGCCATCTGATCCCTGCCTACCCAGAGCCGGATTATGTACGGGCTGCACGTGTCGTTGCCTCCTCACCTTTACCTACGCTCGCTGCCTTTGTTTCCTCCTACCCTCCCCCCCGTTAACATTTATAAATACCGAACACTCTGATGGGCTTTCTATTTAGCACGTGCTTCTCTCTTAAGAGAAAGCGTTAGGGAAAAATAAAAATGAAAAGTGCATGTGATCGAAGAGGAACGCCACTTGTCACTCCTCGACACAGACACAGCCGCGACTCCTTGCCACTCAACACACGCTCTTGCTCTTCCTGTCAATTGGAGGCAAGTCAAGGGAAGTAGGAAAAACATGAAAAACTAGGGGAGGGCACTCAGTAGAGCGCATACCTCCGCCCGAATATTTCATCAATTGGTTGCCATGGCAACAGTTGTCATTCGCTTTCATCCACAATTAAATCACTTTTTGCTTATACCAAATGGACCTGGTATACCAAGTTTGGTCCAAATCTATTCGTAGCTTTTCGAGAAATCCTGTACACTAACAAACAAACACAAACAAACAAACAAACAGACAGACGGATCGGGGTGAAAACATAACCTCCCGCCAACGAAGTTGGAGGGAGGAGGTAGCAAGAAGGTTAACGCACGCTTCTCTACTGCAGAGCTACAGGGTGAATACCAAGTGTGTTCTCTCGCTTAGCTGATGTTCTATAAGCCTTACAGTAGACACAGCTTTACCTGCTATTTTGATCGATGTACAAAGACGTCCTTGAATTCAATGACACGCCACTTATGAACAAATAAAAGTGGATTGAAGATGGTGCGACCCTATAGGAATATGTTCTTATTTATGTTATTCCTACAATGAAGTATACTAATCTGGATGCGGCGTCTATACTACATGGTTGTAATGCCAGTTCCGTGATGATAGTCATGTCATAAGCCTGCAATGCGAGGGCACGCCATTCAGGATTCAATGAACTACTATCGTAACACTTCACTTCGTTAAAAATGAAGAAAAAATAGATGATGTAATAAAAAGACACACTCAAGCGCCTTCACTGTACCATCTTCCTGAATGGCTGCAATTACTAGAGTTTATGTTTAATAATACTTCAGACAGCATTGGATCTTTATGGTGTGAGTGGTGAAAAGGAAAATAATTTCGGACGGTAATGCCCAAAACGACCAACCAAATGAGGTCGCGTTTGAGGTGTTTATTTATAGTTGTTGTGTGCGTGCGTGCGTGCGTGCGTGCGTGCGTGCGTGCGTGCGTGCGTGCGTGCGTGCGTGCGTGCGTGCGTGCGTGCGTGCGTGCGTGCGTGCGTGCGTGCGTGCGTGCGTGCGTGCGTGCGTGCGTGCGTGCGTGCGTGCGTGCGTGCGTGCGTGCGTGCGTGCGTGCGTAATTCAACCACGGCCTGATCGCGCACTGGACACGCAATCTCCAGCTGGCACCCCACACACCCCATCCCCTTGTTGAAGGGTGACAGTAACTAAACGCTTTTGTCAGTAAAAAATCCCGAGCCTTGAGCGGGGTTCAAATGCGGGACCAGAGAATGGCGCGCCGTGTTGTTATCCATTGATCCAACCAACAGCTGTGTGTGTGTGTGTGAGAGAGAGAGAGAGAGAGAGAGAGAGAGAGAGAGAGAGAGAGAGAGAGAGAGAGAGAATGTATATTAGTCAATTACTGTTAGGTGTAATAGATGCCATTGCTCAGGGGAACAGAGACAGCGCATCCCTCTGAGGCAACAATGGATCTCACTGCTTCATAACAGTTGATTATTATGCAGTTTCTATAGGCTTCGACACCCCCGCATTCTTATTACTCTTTCTATCCATGATGCTACGACCATTGCTTATATTACATTTATTCTGCACATTTCAATCTGACGATGTAAAGGTCAAACATGGAAGATTTTATGATTACCTATAATTTCGTCTGTTTGCTTCATGTCTACTCAAATAGCGGAATAGGTAGCATATGACTTATAGCAAAATACTTATTGCC
>JACEEZ010024594.1:0-2500 GCA_016584305.1 Chionoecetes opilio
GGTCCCCCCCAAAAAAACCCCCCTTCCACAACCCATACCCTTTCCCCAAACCCCCCTTTTACACTCCCCCATTTTCATCCCATTCATCGCATACCAATGAACACAATGTAATTGACAGTGTTGTGCAGTACAGTGACAGTGTTGCGTGTTTCGCGTGAGCACTTAGTGGCATCTCCAAGGTACAAGTCAGTACCTTCAGTACCTTTGTTTATCAAGAGCACTGACTCTGACTACCTCCCTCAACCCAGCTGCCAGCACACTGAGTCTTAGGCTTGTACCGAGAGTTAAGGCAGTAGAGCAGGGGTGGGGAACCATTTTACTACCAAGGGCCATTTGGATATTCATGACATCATTCGCGGGCCATACAAAACTATCAACTTAAAAATCAGCCTGCTTTTTTTTAGCCGACGAGAACCATACATGAATTATACGTGTCTGTCCCGTCATCTATGTGTCCTATCCATCCCGTAATGGACATGCTTGTCCCTTAAAATTTACGTTATAAGTATTATGCATGCACTTTATAACGATTTATGTTTGTATGAAAAAAAAGTTCCTAGATTTATTGGATTTTGAGTCTCGTCTGTGGTTGCCTTGGCAGGGCCTGACCAAATGGTTTTGCGGGCCGGACGTTCCCCACCCCTGCGGTAGAGCGATGAACGACGAATGGCAGAGGAAAGGTTACCATAAGAGGGACATGTTTTGGAAGGAAGAGCAGCGACATCGGTCGGCGGTCACGGGTATCCCCGTGTCTTCGCGCAGCCTTCGATGAATTTTTATTACATTCCTAATCTGGAGGGATTAATAGATATGTTAACAAGATATTTTCCAATAAGTATTTAAGTATAAGTATAAGATTAATAGGCATTACATATGCGGCAATAAGTGATTTAAGTGACAATAATACAGGAGGTTCAGGGTAGCGGGGTGCGACTTGATTAACTCTACCGCCATTCTCAAGGTCGCTACCAGAACCCGCCAGGAAGTTTCTCTTACTGCACATGTTTACCTGAATATACGCCTCTACTGTTAATTAACTTCATAAAATATATGTTTCACCAACTTCATAACCAAGCAACGTTTTTGATGAGTATATGGGCAAATCTGCATTATATACTATTTATAGTCATACCAAGGCAAGGAAGTTGGAAGAAACACTGTTACCAATACACCGCCGCGCGATACCTCAACCGACCCTGCCTTCCTGTCAACTCTTGGTAACTATTTGAAGGCTCTGCCTCGACCTAGCCTTCGTCGGTGCCTCGTCGTTCGTCGCTCGCCCGCCCTGTCTCTTGGTACAAGCCTTAGCCACACCCGCCTAGCAACACGCCACGCACACACGCACGTATGGACTCACTCACTTCCACAGCCTGGACAGTGAAATTATCGATGCCAAAAGTATTCATGCTTTTAAAGCTACGATTGACCAATTAAGACAAGGAGACGGGATCCCACGAGTGTAACTCATTTCCCGTATATCACAACTAGGTAAATACAACTAGGTAAATACACACAAGCTCCCTCTTCTCCACCCCTTAAACTTGAGGTGTCTGCCTGTATAGTACTCAAGTAGAGGCCACAGTAATGACGGGAGGAGGCAAAAGGCATCAGCAGCATGAAGTGCCCGACAGCCCCGACACCACTCAAGCTCAGACACCAGACACAAGCTCAAACTCAAGCGCCACTGCTGACCAGCTTTAACCATACCAACGCCCTTACTGACACCACCTCAATCTTCCTCACCATTTATCAACAGTAGATTTACAACTAAAGAAAAGATATACAGTCGACCCTCGATTTAACGGACTAAAAGGGGGGAGAAGTGGTCCGTTAAAGTCGATTGTCCGTTACTGCGAGGGTATTTTCCCAAAGGTGTGAAAATATAGGAAAAACACAGGAAAAATTGTGAAATAAATAAGAAATAATCACAAACATAACCCGACCATATAGCTATGTTGGGAGGTAAACAGTGACTGGCGCTACATGCTGGATTTGGCACGCTCGCCCATGACTGCTAGGGACTGGTATTAGGAGAGGTAGAAGTCTCCAGGCTTGTTCATTACTGCTTGGTATGCTATGAAACATCATCATTCTAGGTGAATGTAGGTAGACATATAATCGCATTTTAATGACTATTATTCATAATATATAAATATATAAGTAAAGATGGAAATACAAGCAAAGCGCTTATCCACGCCTGGCAGCACGGCCGCGGCAGCAGCAGTGTTGTCGTTAGACATGTAAGACACATGTACACTACGCGCCAAAATATTGTTCGCCACATCTTAACACAGCGCTTCCATACGGGAATTCAGAAAATGTACTCTATGGCTGCCTAGTGACTTCCGAGAGAGATATCCTACATATGGCAGCTTGTTTAAAGCACGGGTAGTTCATCAAGACCGTTGAGAAATGTTCAGATGCCACTTGTCAGTTATAGACGAAGCATTTTAAAAAGTATCGCCTTCCTTCCCGCGAATAATTTGAACAGACGCGCATT
>JACEEZ010024594.1:7500-11622 GCA_016584305.1 Chionoecetes opilio
ATGAGAGCAAGCTAACCAAGGTTTATGGGCTTTAGGATTAGAGAAAGTGTGTGGAATATATGCCTCCATGCCAGAGACAATGAACTCGGTTATGTGTTTTGCACAAAGAGATGGGTCTCTGACATGGAACCAATAATAATTCATTGGAAAATCAGAGTAGTACTGACTAAGGTCCTCACCACTTACCTGAGGCAAAATGCTTCAGAGGAGCCCAACAGGGCAAATAGTGTTTAACAAAAAAAGCTAAAGGGATAGTGGTTAGGAAAAGGTCAAGAATGTTAGGCCTCTCCAAGGCTGTCAGGAATATGGGCAGGGTACTGCACCAGCTACACTACGTCATGGAGGAGAGCAAAGGTGAAGGTTTGTTCACCAGGTTGGTCAGTGAAAGATGATGATAACTAAGCCTAATGGTGAACATTGAAGTCCCCATGAGGGAAATGAGTCAAGATGTGCTCCACTAAGTTAAATAGTCAACGAACTTTACATAGTTTGAGAAGTTTGGTGAAAGATATACAGTAAAGCACAAATAAGTTTAGTAAGAGATTAACATACCTGATAGGGCTTTTCATAGAACCTGGTTAACCTGTATCGCTCAAAAAGGCCTTCTTTTGACATGATTCTGAAAAAATGGGATACTTAGCATTAGTATATATTTAACTTCAATGATGCATTTCAAATACAGATTATACAAAAAGCTTGCAAATACATTTTACCTGCTTCTGATACTAACATTGGTTTTGATCCTCGGGATGTGGAGTCTGCCTCAGACAATTTCAATACATTGCAATAGGTGTGAGTCTGACGGGCAGATGATGATAAATAAATTTTGTCATACTCTGACTCTGGGAGATGATGATAAATCTATTCTATCATGAAATCTTGATAGCCTCCCATGGTAAGTTATTAAAGTTGAAAAGGAAGCTGATCATAGCATTTATCATATTTAACCTGAGGATTGCTTAGTATGTACAAGTACAGTATACTCGCGATGATAAAAGCTGATACGTTTCACAGAGCCTACTTATAAATTGAATTATCGTATAGCAAAAGTATTAACACATGAATGGGGATGCGTTCCATGAGCACCAACAAGCTGTTTCATGAGCTTGCATGTGGTGTTCTCAAGTAGGTATAGGCATACACATAAACAACTTTTGAAAGATATTTATGTACAGTAAACCCTCAAAATTAGCAACCTCATAATCGCCGACTTCACTAATTAGCGAGTTCATCCAAAATGTAAAAAATCTTAAAATTGCAAAAAATATTTTAAAATGGAACGAAACCTAGTTTAAACATGGCGCGCAGTTGTATAGTAGACCATGGCAATGGTAGAGGGTGCAGCGATCACATAAGGTTGGTAGTCTTTCTCTGTCTCGTCTCAGTCATGCTCGCTCTCTCAGCAGTGATGTGATAATTACAGTGCAGCATGTCTCCAAAACGACGTTCATCTCCAGAAGTTGGTAAGCCTAAACCAAAGCGTATAAAGCATACCTTGACTCTAGAGGACAGAGTTAAAATACTTGACATGGTTAAAGGTGGAGAAACAAACTCAGCCGTTGCCAGAAAATTTGAAATTAATGAAAGTGCTGTGCGGTACCTGAAGAAACAAGAGGCCCAGATAAGGCATGCTGTTACCACGAGTGTTGGTGCAAGTGCTAAAAATGCTGCAAATTTAAGGGATAAAGTGATGACTCGTATAGAATCGGCACTCTGTGTGTGGATAGATGACTGTAGAGGGAAAAATGTGCCACTCGATTCAAACCTGATTCATGAAAAAGCCCTCAGTCTGCACTCCCGTTACTCTGCTGATCACTTAGAAAATCCAGACTCTTTAACAAACCCTGATCTAAAACCCTTCACTGCAAGTAAGGGTTGGTTAGACCGATTCACAAAGAGGTTTTCACTGAAAAATGTGAAAATATATGGTGAATCAGCAGCAGCTGATCATGAGGCTGCTGCCGCCTATCCAGCTATGATAAAAAAAAAAGTGATTGAAGAGAAGGGCTATAAACCGGAACAGGTTTTTAATGCAGATGAAACTGCTATATTTTGGAAGAAAATGACAAACCGGACCTACATAAGTATGCAAGAGAAAACTGCATCAGGGTTTAAAGCTGTAAAAGATCGCTTTACTCTAATGATGTGTGGCAACGCCACAGACCATATGATCAGGCCTGCGCTTACCTACCGGGCGACAAATCCTCAAGCTTTGAAAAACAGAACAAAATTGTCTCTCCCTGTCTATTGGATGTTTAATAGCAAGGAGTGGATGACAAAACTTCTGTTCAGTGATTGGTTTCCCAAATGTTTTATCCCTGAAGTAAAGCGGTACCTAAGTGATCAGGGACTAGAATTTTAAGTTCTGCTTTTGTTAGATAATGCCTCCGGTCACCCAGATGCACAGCATTTAGAAACTGAAGGAATTGAAATACTGTGCCTGCCTCCAAATACCACTTCCCCTATCCAACCTATGGATCAAGGTGAAATTCGTGCATTTAAAGCCTTGTACACTCAGCGGAGCATGCAGAAAATTGTTGAAGCCATGGAGCATGACACTGAGTTTAGTCTTGCTACCTACTGGCACAATTTTAACATTGCAGACAGTATCAGTATCTTGCAGTCAGCAATCGATGAATTGAAAAAGGAAACTGTCAATGCTTGCTGGAAAAATTTGTGGCCAGAGTGTGTGAATGATCACAAGGGTTTCTCACCATCAGATATTAAAACAGATGCTGTTGATAAAATACCGAAACTGGCACGCATTGAAAACTTCAGTGATTGTGAGTGGCCTAAGACCACCCACATCCTGCCAATTAACTCTACCTTCGATTGCGAGCGCATCGGAGGACACAGGAAGGCGGCATGGGCCTTTAATCACAGGCGACACTATAAAAATCCTGCCTGTGCTACCACGGGCGAGGGCCAACCATCACAGCCCTCAAGTGAACATCCAGAGCCTACCATCCAAGCCCTGGAGGTCACTGCCTAAAGGCGCTATAGGCACGAATGTAAAAAAAAAGAAAGAAAAAAAAACTAAATTGTTATGGGAAATTTTTGTTCCATTTTAAACGAAAAATTTTCTTTCCTTTACGCAAAAAAATTATTTTGATGTGAGCCCCATCACTTAAAGGCTTACTAGGTGTGCGTGACACATAAATATGTTTCTTGTTTGTTTTTTGTCATGTTTATACATAAAACGCATAAAATAGTATGCCATACGATTGTTGATCAGTGCCGTACTGAGATGAAAAGTATTGAACAAGTCCTCGACCATCGTTGGCTTTCTTTACATGCATAGTAGAACCATGGTGTCCCATTTACAGTCCAGGGAGTGTACTTTCCTAAGGAAAACTTCATGTCAGTAAGTGTGGAACGTCGGAGCGGTGCGACACGTTCATGGTATGCACGCTGCCGCTTGACGGCTCGCTCTATGTCAGCGTGTCAGCTACAGGCGACGTGCTCTGCAGATTTGACGGGTCTGGTGGTGGCGTATACGAAATTTTGATTTTGACAAGCATGTGTTATGTGTAGTTGTTAGCGGTTGGGTGCTTCAACTGGGTTAAAGCTCTGATGTGACGTTCAGCTATTTTTCCATTGGACCGTCCTTAGTTAGGTTATCAAGAGATTCGTTGATATAGGTTCTTGAACGGTACCGTAAATAGTGAGAAGTGCTACAACCATAATCGATGGTTCAGTGTCTTTACAGGTTTTAGTTTTAGGTCTATTGGTTTGAGGGAAATGTATATTATAAAATGAATGAAAATTATAATTTTACGAAATATAGACCAACCTCACATAGACTATAATAAGGACTTTTGCGCGGCTATTTGCCGAAGGGTGACAAACGCGTTTTCTGGCTAGTGGTGCTGGCTGTCGGAGAGTTACTGGTGAGGAGGGCCCGTCGTTTAGATAGTTCTTTCTAATGTTTTAGATGATGTCTACACTTCTGTGAGGCTTGGAAGCACAGCACTAACCACTAGACCCACTACCTAAAGATATTGTAGTAGCCTTCTTGCTTTAAAAAACATGAAATAAATGCAGCAGCTGTTCTAATGCTTCTGTTTTGGCAGCTAAATATAAACAAACCTGCTCTGTGCATAAACCTAACTCTAGTAAGTA
>JACEEZ010024594.1:13425-53425 GCA_016584305.1 Chionoecetes opilio
GTTGGTTCTTTAATGGACTGTATAAAAAATCATTCTATTTGTGGATTGTATAGTACAGGGAGGTCCCGTTATACGAGCATTCGGTATACGATAATCCGATGATACGAGATGTGTAAATTAGGGTCTATTTTCAATATACGAGATCGAAAACCCAATGATACGACATTCAAACTGGGGTGAGTAAAATTGTTAAGTTCAAAATGCGCGCCCTACCACTCCCAGACTGGACAAACGGGGATTTGGTTGACCCCAGTGAGGTCACCCCTAGCAAGCCGTGACCTGAAGGGTAATTAAGCATATGGTGCGGCCTGACATTTAGGGGTAATTAGCAGGTGTGCGGTCCGAACCTTGGGACCGCAGTCAGGTCACCCCTAGCAAGGCGTGACCTAAAGGGTAATTAAGCATATGGTGCGGCCTGACCTTTAGGGGTAATTAGCAGGTGTGCGGCCCCAACCTTGGGACCGCTACACTACCCTCTCTTGTATCACGTGGCGTCCCCTACATTACAACGTCTTTTTTGCTTGTTATGCATGTTTTATGTTTAATTAATGTGCAGTTATGTTATTTTGGGTGCTATTTTCTCTTTCAGAATGCTTTTTCTACAGAATAGGTAGTACAGTGTGGGTAATATAGACGCTGTGTGTTTGTTGTGTTTGCTATAGTTTATTTTAGCTTGAAAAACATGTTTTTTTTTTTTGTTTTTTTTTAAATTGACGGGGTCCTGGAACCAAACCTATATTTTATCATTAGTTATGTGTTTCGTTATACGAGATTTCGCTTTACGAGTATGCCAGGTGGAACCTAACTGCTCATATCATCGGGACCTCCCTGTATATACTTTTTTTCTATTTTCTCATACTGTACAGTGGTCCCTCACGTTTGGTGATTTAATTAGTCTTGCCAAACCATCACCAAACGCGAATAGTACTTTCAATGGTAAAATTACCCATTAGTCTTTGACAAGGCCCTAGTTCACCCTTTTGACCTCCATTTTCGTACTTTAACTGCTTAACCCGTCGGGTGCTAGCGACATAGATCTACGTCAGCAGGGCGTGTCACCCCCCGTGCCAGCGACGTAGATTTACGTCGGCATAATAAAACATTTATTTCGGCAAAACTAATCACTAATTATTTACCATTTCAACATAGGGTTACACATGCACTCTTTGAGCGATGTGGCAACATTATAGCATGTGGATAAGGCTGCACTTACACCAAGCGGGTCGAGTCGAATAGAGTTGAGTCGAGTCAAGGAGAGTAATTGTCATAACAAGTGAAGACTCGTGATTCAAATTGACTCTACTCGAATTGTTTGGTGTAAAATGAATCGCTTTCTTTGAACATCTGTTCACTATCAGGTATCCTCTGTGTATCCTCCTCCGTAAAAACACTTAAGAAATAATCATTTAGACTCTTACACATATCCTCATCCGTATTTAAGACCTCACCCTGTCCTGACCTTAACGGCCCAACTAATTCCCTTGTCTTGGTTTTATACACCTGATAGAACCCTTTTGGGTCCCTTTTCGCCTGTTCTGCTACTTTAATCTCATAATGTTCTTAGCAACTCGAGTTAATTTCTTCACTGTCCTCGCCATCATGTTATACTGTTCTTTGTTTACCAATCCTGCTGAAATCCTGCAATCCTGCTGAAATAAATGTTTCTTTTTACTCCAATGTTGTTTTAAATTGGTGGTCATCCATTTTGGATCACTCTTTCTGGGCCTTATTTCCCTATAAGGAATATTTCTTTTCTGTCCGTCAATTATATTCCTTACATATGAGGTATAATCCTCCTCAGCCCCGACCTCACTTCCATTTCTAATCTCTCTAATTACCTCTTCAGCCCTGACCTCACTTCCCTGTCTAACCGCTCTAATTACCTCCTCAGCCTCGACCTCACTACCATACCTAACCGCGCCAATTACCTCCAGGAGCCTTCCTAATCCTTTATAATTGGCCTTTCCAGCCGTCATCCCCGTCATTATTCTGGGAACATTTTTTCCCCTCCATCCCACACCTCTTATTAATAACCTCCAGGTGTCTTCTTAATCCTGCATAATTGGCCTTTCTGAAATTAGGTATTCAATGCCTATTGCCACTTAATTTTTCAACTTCCCATTTTAAGCTAAATCTGATTTCATAATGGTCGCTATTATCTAAATTCCCACCGACTTCCACATTTGTAACTAAATCGTCTCTATTTGTCAGTAATAGATCTAGAATATTATTTCCTCTAGTAGGCTCCTTGATTGCTTGACTTAGGAAGTTATCCTGGATTATATTTAACAATTTATCTGCTTCGCTGTCACCTATGATTAAATCCCAGTCTATATTCCTAAGATTAAAATCTCCCACCACGCATAGTCGATTATATCTGCAGGCCTTGTTTATTTCTTCCCATATAGGAGCTGAATCCTCTTTACATAAGTTTGGAGGCCTATACACTACACCCAAAACCATATGCTTCTCAGGTGACAAATTATCCGCAATCCACACTCCCAGATCTTTTTCGACCTTTGTTTTGATTATCCATTCATTTCCCATCGAATACTTTCCTCTTTGTCTCTTTTTGCTACTGACCATTTCCATCACTTTACACTTTTTAGCATTAAACTCCATTTCCCATAGTTGACTCCATCTGAAAATCTTATCTAGATCCTTTTGTAAATCCTCACAGTCCTCTTTACTTTCTACTTTTCTTAGTAATTTAGCATCATCAGCGAATAAACTCATATAACTGTTCACTCCTTCTGTCATATCATTTACATAGACCAAGAACATCACTGGGGCCAATACTGATCCTTGAGGAACTCCACTTATCACACTGCACCATTCTGACTTCTGATCTTTTATTACTGTTCTCATCTCTCTGTTGCTCAAAAAGTCTTCCATCCACTTCAGCAAACCACCCTTCAATCCTCCTACTGTGTGTGTGTGTGTGTGTGTGTGTGCCTACAGCGCCGTTAGGCCGTGAGCTCCAGGGGTGGGATGGTAGGCCCTGGAGGTTCACTTGAGGGCTGTGATGGTTGGCCCTCGCCCGTGGTGACGCAGACATAATTTCTATAGTGACGCCTGTGATTAGAGGCTCATGCCAGCCCCCATGTCCTCTGATGCCCTCGCAATCGAAGGTAGAGTTAATGGGCAGCATGTGGGTGTTCTTAGGCCACTCAACGGTGCAGAGAAAGATTTTAAGTGGATTTTACAGCCCTCATCAAGGATAATTAAATAAGATAGGTAACAACTCGAAATAAGTAGCACCTTTAAACCTTACACCCCCGCCGTTCCTTACTTATTTACCACAAAATACTCCTTTATAAGTGATTAACCATGACGTGTGTGGTACTGTGGTTTCTGGAGGTACTGGAGGAGACAGAAGAGAAGAGAGGAAGGCGTTGTGACAGTGTTATTGCCATATAACACTGTCACACAACCATCAGCTGATGCCCTCACTCCTCAGACCAAAACAAATGAAAATGTTTTAGTATCCCAGGTGAAATAGACAAGGGAAGAGTTGACAAATCTGTTAACAAAGGAGACAAAGTTTGAAGAGAACCTATGAAGCGATACTAAGCGTCAAAGGTCACAAGCAGAAGACGAATCGAGAGACAGAGATGGAAGTTTTTAACAAGATAATCCCTTCACCTGCCTTGTCATACATAAAAGCACACTAACATAGACATAAAATGTGTACAGAGCTAGATCACTCAATGCCTTGTTCTTACTAACTAATCACTACACTAATGCTTTCCTCCCTTCTCTACGGTACACCCGCCAGGGTGGCGCGGTTGGTAGAGTCGTCGACATGAGTGTAGAATCCCTGCATTCGGTCAGCGGTTCGAGTCCACCAAGTTCGTCCTGGTGTGGTGGCGCTTTGTAAAGTCAATAAC
Source organism: Chionoecetes opilio (assembly GCA_016584305.1). Taxonomy (NCBI): domain Eukaryota; kingdom Metazoa; phylum Arthropoda; class Malacostraca; order Decapoda; family Majidae; genus Chionoecetes; species Chionoecetes opilio. The sequence continues at coordinate 17,316 of JACEEZ010024594.1, forward strand.
CTTGTAGTTTGTACTTGCAAAGTGTCTAGATAGGATCAAAGTATCTTATCTTATCTTCTCTACGGTACCTCCAATGCCTTCCTCTCTTCTCTCCTGTCTCCTCCAGTACCTCCAGCAACCACAGTGCCACACACGTCCTTGTTAATCACTTACAAAGGAGTATTTTGTGGTAAATAAATAAGGATCGGCGGGGGGATGAGGTCAGGTGCTACTTTTTTCGAGGTGTTACTTATTTTATGCAACACAGGTTCAAAGGCCTGGCCTATGAAGAATAGGCCACCTGTAATATCAAGATCAAGATCAAGTATCGTTCGTAGGACAGAATACGTGTGTGGGAGAACGCCGGACTAAAGGCTTCACCGACAGCATCCGCTGGGTGACTCCCAACTCAAGCTCAAGCTCAAGCTCCTCTCCTCTACGTAGTGTAGCCACCACCACGAGTTGGGTCACAAACACTTGGCTAACACCCGGTACCCATTCACTGCTGGGAGGACAGGGGCTTGGGGCATTTTCAGGATATTTTTTTGGGGAAAAAGTGAGTCTTATAAGCAGTAAAATACGGTAGGTACACCTCGCACCGGACTAAATAAGCATTTTTACAGTGTTTTCAATACCCGAGTTTTGCGATCCGCGAGTTTCGCGCTATGCCTTGGGAAGAAAGCAAGCGCGAAACTTGGGAGGGTAGTGTACATGTTTATGATAGTGGGAGCGCATGTTTACAAGCTCAGTTTTAACTGTGTTCGCCTGTTTTTCGGTGTTTTTTATGCTTATTTAGACTTGTTCAGTGCAATGAAGTTATTATGGCATCGAAAGAGAAGGGAAGTGGTAAAAGAAGTGTGTGAATCTAAGTATTGCAGAGAAATTAGAATGTATTAAGAAGGTGGAACCAAGTTTCTGTCGACCGGATGTGTGACGAGTATGGAGTAAAGAAACAAACAGTGAGTGATATTCGCAAGTCTAAAGACAAACTCAGAGAATATGCTATAACATTCAATGTTGATGCAAGTAAGGATAGGAAAGCAGTAATACATTTTCGACCACACATGAAAGTTCCTCAGAGTGTAGCCCTACATGTGTCTTACATGTCTAACGACAACACTGCTGCTGCCGCGGCCGCACTGCCAGGCGTGGATGAGCGCTTTGCTTGTATTTTCATCTTTACTAATATATATGAATAATAGCGATTAAAATGAGATTATATGTCTACATTCACCTAGAATGATATTTCATAGCATACCAAGCAGTAATGAGCAAGCCTAGAGACTTACTACCTCTCCTAATACCAGTCCCGAGTAGTCGTGGGCGAGCGTGCCAAATCCAGCATTTAGCGCCAGTCATTGTTTACCTCCCAACATAGCTACACGGGTTGTGTTTGTGATTATTTCTCTTTTATTTCACAGCGTGGAGGACCGTGCCGAATCCAGCATGTAGCGCCAGTCACTGTTTGCCTCCCGACATAGCTACACGGTCGGGTTATGTTTGTGATTATTTCTTATTTATTTCACAACTTTTCCTGTTTTTTCCTATATTTTCACACCCTTGGGAAAATACCCTCGCAGTAACGGACAATCGGCTTTAATGGACCACTTCTCCCCCCTTTTAGTCCGTTAAATCGAGGGTCGACTGTATATATATACAGTCAAACCTCGATATAACGGACTTCGGATATAACGGACTCTATTTGCGTGACCCTTCTTTTTTTTTCTTTTGCATATTAGACCGCTTATCACCGCTCGAATTGTCAACTCAACATAATTGTATTATTTTCTCATTTTATTTTGTAATGCTTGGGTTTTAAGGAGTTTTGATGTACAGGAGAACCTCGTTTAACCGGCATTTAAAACAACGGCAGCCTCAAAACAACGGCACTAATCGACCCAGGCATTTTTTTTCTTTTTTTCTTTTTTTTTCTCTCCGGGCCTCCAACAGGGAGGACCACGGGCTAGCTTGAGCTCGTCAGAGACACTCAGAGAGATCCTGTGGAAAAAGAGAGGAGTGTTCGTACTGCTGGCGCGCGACACGAGGAATAGCTTGTCCATCCTGACGAGGAGTGGGGGGCAGAAAGGGGCACTCAGCAGGATAACCCAGGCATTAATTAGGTATAATTATTTCAAAAACTGAGAAAATCGGCAGAAATTTAGTTCAAATTTGGCGGGGTACGCAGGGTTGGCAACCCTTTCATCCCTTGCACTGGTAAACTCTGGAACTCTCTTCCTGTTTCTATTTTTCCACTTTCCTATGACTTACATCTTTTCAAAAGAAGAGTAACAAGACACCTCCCGTACAAAATTGGCTCACCCCTCTTTTTTATTTTATTCTCTTACTGTCTTCTTTATAGGGACTGACAACTAAGCGGGCTTTGTGTTACCCATTTTTGTTGTGCCCTTGGCCAGTTCCTTTGATATGTATATAATAATAAAAAAATAAAAAAATAAAATAAAAAAAAATAAAAAAAAAGGATTTTGGGCGATTCCATAAGAGTAACTCTCAACACAACGGCAAAATGAGTTATCCGGCATGCGCTCCCCCCTGAGGGTGCCGGATAAACGAGGTTCTCCTGTATAAGGAAAGAGCCTGTGTTGCTAGTGATTTAGTGGTAGAAGGTGTGTATTGTTTAAAATAGTGACTATTAGTGTTATGGCGTGGCCGCTGCTACGTCTCCCTGTCACCTCAACACCCTAAATCACCCTTATCTAAGGCGACACGCAGTGCTACACTGACCTAAATAGTGACACGTGTATAGAACTGCAGTTCACAACCATATAATATATATAATAATGAGCATTAGTCATGATAATAAGCAATACCTTTGGGCGCCACGGCTGAATCTGGCTCGTAGTAATTTGTTTACCTTGCACTAGAGCTTGAGCTTGACTAACTACATGTTCTGGTTGTGTTTGTGATTATTTCTCATTTATTTCACGTGTAGGAGCGGACCAAATTCAGCATGTAGTGCCAGTCACTGTTTACCTCCCAGCATAGCTACACAGTCTGGTTGTGTGTGATTATTTCTCATTTATTTTACAATTCCGTTTTTTTCATATATTTTTCCCCCCTTGGGAAAATACCCTCGCTATAACGGACAATCGGCTATAACGGACTCCTCCTCCCCCCCTTTAGTCCGTTATATCGATGTTTGACTGTATATATATATATATATATATATATATATATATATTATATATATATATATATATATATATATATATATATATATATATATATATATATATATATATATATATATATATATATATATGTCAGTCAGTTATCACTCCTAACATATATATTAACTTGCATAACTATTATTATTGAATTACAACTATTATCACACAAGTGTAACAAGTACTACAACTACCATACATTATATTTTCATGTACTTAACATCAAAAGAATCAGTGTATTTTTAGAAACATTATAAACATATAATTATATATCTATGTATGTACATATAATTATACGTTTATCTTTCCTCCTCTGTTTCACCGTGAGACCCATGAACACCTTGCATTCTCAAAGTATGTCACAGGGCAAATGCCTAGTTGTCAGCATAAAGTATAGGATCAACAAGAAGTGATAAGAAGCCAGAATCACGAGGAGAAGGGGGAGAAGACCTCGGACATTGACGCTACAAACACGCTCTGCTCACTCGCCCCATCCGACACTCCCTGGCTGTGCTCAAGACATTCATTGTACTTGGTTGTAATCTCTACGCTCCTTACTGGACTCTAAATAAATGTGTACAAAGCTGGAAGTACCATTTTAACTTATACACTAAACCCTTCATGTTCGCGGGCTTAAGGCTCGCGGATTTGATTACTCGCGGGTTTTCAACCCCCCTTTTTTTTTTTTTTTATTATTATTATTATTATTATTATTATTATTATTATTATTATTATTTACTCCCTCCCAATTGCTTGCTCTCTACAGGGGCCTTATCCGCCCATGTATGGAGTATGTCTCACATGTTTGGGGAGGATCCACTCATACAGCTCTCCTAAACAGGGTTGAGTCAAAAGCTTTTCGTCTCATCAACTCCTCTCCTCCGACTGACTGTCTTCAATCTTTAAATCACCACCGCAATGTTGCTTCTCTTGCTCTCTTCTACCGTTACTTTCATGCTCACTGCTCTTCTGAACTTGCTAACTGCATGCCTCCCCCACTCCCGCAGCCTCGCTGCACAAGACTTTCTACTCATTCTCATCCCTATTCTGTCCATCTTCCTAATGCAAGAGTTAATCAGTATCTTTACTCTTTCATCCCTTTCACTGGTAAACTCTGGAACTCTCTTCCTGTTTCTATTTTTCCACTTTCCTATGACTTAAATCTTTTCAAAAGAAGAGTAACAAGACACCTCCCGAACTAAATTGGCCTACCCCTCTGTTTTTATTTTATTCTCTTACTGTCTTCTTTATAGGGACTGGCAACTAAGCGGGCTTTGTGTTACCCATTTTTGTTGTGCCCTTGGCCAGTTCCTTGTGATGTATATAAAAAAAAAAAAAAAAAAAAAAAAAAATGGGTAAATGGGTAAATGAATGACTAATGTCATGCTCGCGGATTTACGCTAATCGCGGGTGTCTCTGTTCCCTAACCCCCGCGAACATGAAGGGTTTATTGTACCAGATAAGTCTCTACAATTATATCAGACTTATATAAATGGTGCCATACGCGGTGGTAATATAACGACTTATATAAATGGTGCCATACGCGGTGGTAATATACCGACTTATATATATATATATATATATATATATATATATATATATATATATATAATATATATATATATATATATATATATATATATATATATATATATATATATATATAAATATATATATATATATACAATAAAACCCTTATAATTCGGCATTGCATAACTCGGAATTTGATATAACTCGGCAAGGCAAAGACAGTTTTTTTTATTTTTTTTATACACATCTATGCCTATAGCACCTGTAGGCAGTGACCTCCAGGGCTCAGATGGTAGGCCCTGGATGCTCACTTGAGGGCTCTGACGGGCCCTCGCCCGTGGTGGTGCAGGCAGGATTTCTATAGTGACGCCTGTGATTAGAAGCTCATGCCGCCCCCATGTGTTCTCCGATGCCCTCGCAGTCGAAGGTAGAGTTAATGGGCAGCATGTGGGTGTTCTTAGGCCACTCGACGGTGCAGAAAGATTTCAAGTGGATTTATGGGTCTCGCTCGGGATCGAACTCGGGTCTTCGAGAACGCCACCCGCTGATTGCGTAAGTGATACCAGTGTTAAATTGCTACTGAGTCCCCCTAACATCTTCGATATGTTACAACAAGGCTCCCCTCTCCTTGGATTACATGCCTGCTGCTACCCGTTCACTGGTAAGTGTTGTTTTTATGTTTTTACAGTACTGTATTTACAATTTTCTTTTCTTCTTTTTTTTCTCTTTTTTTACCCATATCAGAGGAGAGCATTTGCATAATTCGGCATATTGAATAACTCGGCAAAGGCCAGAGCCCCTATCATGCTGAGTTATAAGGGTTTTACTGTATATATATATATATATATATATATATATATATATATATATATATATATATATATATATATATATATATATATATATATATATATATATATATATATATATATATATATATATACTATACAGTCAAACCTCGATATAACGGACTAAAGGGGGGGAGGAGTGGTCCGTTAAAGCCGATTGTCTGTTATAGCGAGGGTATTTTCCCATGGGTGGAAAAATATAGGTAAAACACAGGAAAATTTGTGAAATAAATTAGAAATAATCACAAACACAAGCAGACCGTGCAGCTATGTTGGGAGGTAAACAGTGACTGGCGCTAAATGCTGGATTTGGTATGCTCCTGCACGCTGTGTAATAAATGAGAATTAATCACAAACACAACCAGACCGTGTAGCTATGTTGGAAGGTAAACAGTGACTGGCGCTACATAGCAAGCTCGCCCACGACTGCACGGGAGTGGTATTAGGAGAGGTAGTAAGTCTCCAGGCTCGCTCATTACTGCTTGGTATGCTATGAAATACCATTATTCTAGGTGAATGTAGACATATAATCGCATTTTAATGGCTATTATTCATACATATGAGTAAATAGATAAAAATACAAGCAAGGCGCTCATCCACGCCTGGCAGCACAGCGCAGCCAAGGCAGCAGCAGTGTTGTCGTTAAGACATAATTATAAGACACAAGTTACCCATGTACACATGATGACATGATTCTTTCCTATCCTTACTTGCATCAACATTGAATTTCACAGCATATTCTCTGAGTTTGTCCTTAGCCTTGCGAATATCACGCACTGTTTGTTTCTTTACACCATACTCGACACACACCCGGGCGACAGCAACACCAGACTCCACCTTCTTAATGAGTTCTAATTTCTCTGCAATACTTAGATTCACACGCTTCCTTTTGTCACTTCCCTTCTGTTTCGATGCCATAATGACTTCACTGCACTGAACAAGTCTGAATAAGCATATAAAAGAACGGAAAACAGGCGAAAACAGCTTAAACTGAGCTTGTAAACAAGTGCTCCGACTGTCATATATGTACCACGCGCTCTGACTGGCGGACACTTGTGTAAAAGCGCCGTCACATTAGCTCATTTTCCGTCGATCTCAGACGACGAGTCTGACGAGTTCCGATGAGCCAACCATGAATGCATCCATGCACATTTTTAGCTAGTTACGCTTGTCAACGATTGACAATATACATAAGTAAGTGTATAGCAGCGATAGCCTGCTTGGGTGTCGGAGCCATGTTTGTTTACATTCGACGTGCAAATAGTGCAAACGAACAGCTGTGTGTGTGTGACGCTGTGCAGTCCCCCGGGGTAGAAGCTTCAGCTAACACTAGAGGAGAGGAGGAGGAGGAGGAGAGGAGAGGAGAGGAGAGGAGAGGAGGAGGAGGAGGAGGAGGAGGAGGAGGAGAGGAGGAGGAGGAGGAGGAGAGGAGAGGAGAGGAGAGGAGAGGAGAGGAGAGAGGAGAGGAGAGGAGAGGAGAGGAGAGGAGAGGAGAGGAGAGGAGAGGAGAGGCGAGGAGAGGCGAGGAGAGGCGAGGAGACGAGAGGACCTACGAAGCGAAACTTAAGAGAAAGAGGTCACAAGAAGAAGTCAAGAAATGGTAATACGTACTAATATTCAATATTTTAACCCACATACACACCTTCTACAACTAAATCACTAGCAACACAGGCTCCTACCTTCAACTGTATATCCTAATATCTGATACATTAAAACTCCTTAAAACCCAAGTATTCCAAAATAAAACGAAAAATAAAACGAAAAAAATTATGTCAAGTTGACGATTCCAGCGATTCCAGCTGATATGCCATTCTTGCCCGCAAATTTGTCTCGTGAATGGAGTCCGTTAAATCCGAAGTCCGTTAAATCGAGGTCCGTTATATCAAGGTTTGACTGTGTATACAGTCAAACGGACTAAAGGGGGGGAGGAGTGGTCCGTTAAAGCCAATTGTCCGTTATAGCGAGGGTATTTTCCCAAGGGGGGAAAAATATATGGAAAAAACGGAATTGTAAAATAAATGAGAAATAATCACAAACACAACCAGACTGTGTAGCTATGTTGGGAGGTAAACAGTGACTGGCACTACATGCTGAATTTGGTCCGCTCCTACGTGAAATAAATGAGAAATAATCACAAACACAACCAGACTGTGTAGCTAGTCAAGCTCAAGCTCTAGTGAAAGGTAAACAAATTACTACGAGCCAGATTCAGCCGTGGCTCCCAAAGGTATTGCTTATTATCATGACTAATGCTCATTATTATATATATTACATGGTTGTGAAGTGCAGTTCTATACACGTGTCACTATTTAGGTCAGTGTAGCACTGCGTGTCACCTTAGATAAGGGTGATTTAGGGTGTTGAGGTGACAGGGAGACGTAGCAGCGGCCACGCCATAACACTAATAGTTACTATTTTAAACAATACACACCTTCTACGTGTACCTCTAAATCACTAGCAACACAGGCTCCTTCCTTATAATATTATATCTTAATATGTGATACATCAAAACTCCTTATAACCCAAGCATTCAAAAGTAAAATGAGAAAATAATACAATTGTGTTGAGTTGACAATTCGAGTGGCGATAAGCGGTCTAATATGAAGAAAAGAAAAAAAAAAAAAAAAAAAAAAAAAAAAAAAAAAAAAAAAAAAAAGGCACGTAAATGGAGTCAGTTATATCCGAAGTCTGTTACATCGAGGTCCATTATATCGAGGTTTGACTGTATATATATATATACACAACCCTCGTTTTCCCGGACTAATAGGGGGGAGCACTGGTCCAGGAACTGCAAACGTCCAGGAATCACAACAGTCCGAGGCCATTACCCACCCCCGGACGTTTATCCTACTCTAGTATTTACTGTCCAGCAACCACCAACATCAACTACCCCGCCGCGGACTTTTACGTCACTTTGTGGTTGGTTTTAGGGCTGCAAGGAACCCTTGGGGAACACTATGAGCCCTGGTGATGTCCTATGATGCTATCACAGGCGCTGTAGTTGACCTGTCTTCCTCAGGAAGGCACAAGCGAGGCGGATGACAGCGTGTTGCCGGGAGGGGTGGACGCCAGCTGCCGCCAGCAGGGTGGGCAGGTCACAGGTGGCCACGCTCAGGGTGAGGAGCTGAGAGCGGATACTTATTTTCATACAATTCTGTCACTTCTCTGGTTTCTGAGACAATGATTATTATTTTCTGGTAAAATTTTAGGGTTAAGAGAGCAGAGCCATACACGTAATTAGTAGGCGTAGTAGCTCACGTGATTATAGGAAGATCATAGGGGACCCCGCGCCCTAGGGGCCCCACCTAGCCCCAGTGCCCAGTGCCCCGTGACACCTAAATCCGGCACTGGATATAGGTAACTGTACCGCCCGTAATGTTTGTCTGCCGTGACGTCCGCTTGACCACTTTCACTTTCACTCTTCTGTCGTCGTGCAGGGGATGCTGAAGGGGGAGCTGCAGCCCTCATGACTAAAAAGGGGGCTGACTGTTCATGGGAGCTGGGAAAGGGAACTAATGTAATGTTCCACGGGCATATCTGAGGACCGAGAGCGCTACACTACCCTCTATTATCCCTTATGAATCCCGTCAGGAAAATTTTTCAAAGACGCACTGACAAGATAAGAATCACAATTCGGGAATTAATCTTATTTCCCATTATTATATACAGTACCCTCCCGAGTTTGGCGCTTGCTTCCTTCACTAGGCATAGCACAAAACTCGAGGATCGCGAAACTCTGGTATTGAAAACACTGTAAAAATGCTTATTTACTCCGGTGCGAGGTGTTCCTACCGTATTTTACTGCTTATAAGACACCTTTTCCCCAAAAAAATACTATGAAAATATCCCAAGCCCCTGTCCACCCAGCAGTGAATGGGTACCGGGTGTTAGCCGGGGGTTTGTGACCCACCTCCCGGGGTGGTGGCTTCGGCCAACACTAGATTAAAGGAGAGGAGAAAGAGGAGAACTGAGGACCTACGAAGCGATACTTGATCTTGATCTTGATATTACAGGTGGCTTATTCTTTATAAACCAGGTCTTTGAACCGGCTGCTCCTGTAGAGAAAAACACAAACAAAAGGAAAAAAACAAAACAAAACTACATACAAGCTATACTAACCCTAATACTATACTGAGCGGTAGAGGTCACAAGAAGAGTTACGAAACAAAAGCGATGACGATCACAAGAAGAGGAAGAGGGTGGAATTTTGTAAACAAAGCAGACGTATTCCTCCTCCCACCTAAAATGTTATATATCTCCGAAACTATTGATTTGCAATGGAAAACTCAGAGTGAGGAGGCTCTTAGAATCCAAAAAGGTTAACAGAAACCATATTCCCAATTGTGTAGGGAATTTTGGTCCCAGTGTAATATAATACCGTGTCTCTGAGTGGCGTTCTCAGTGACTCGAGTTTGATCCTTGATGAGGGCTGTAAAATCAACTTTAAATCTTTCTCTGCACCGTCTATCTTGGCCTAAAAACACCCACATGTAGCCCATTAACTCTACCTTTGATTGCAAGTGCATCGGAGGACACAGGAGGGCGGCATGAGCCTCTAATCACAGGCGTCACTATAAAAATCCTGCCTGCGCCACCACGGGCGAGGGCCAACCATCACAACCCTCGAGTGAACCTCCAGGGCCTAACATCCCACCCCTGGAGGTCACGGCCTAACGAGGCTGTAGGCACAAAAAAAAAAAAAAAAAAAACCTGTACGAAGCAGCGCGAAAGTCGAGGAGATAATGCGCGAAAGTCGGGATGGTAAGAATTTAGGACTCTGCACGAAACTCGAGGATCGCGAATCTCGCATAGCGTGAAACTCGGGAGGGTACTGTATATTGATCTTGGTAGGGCTGGAACCCACACAGTATAGACTTCACCTTCCAACGAAACCACAGTCGGCGACGGTACCAATTAGATCAAACTGATATATCCGCTTGGTCAGCGGTCGTCTAGATATATTTTCGCATTACATAACATGTTATTTATGAGGAGGAGAGAGACAAGTGTTTACGTACACCTCACTTTTTTTCCTCTTGTGACCTGCATCGCTTCTGTTCTTCCCTTGCCGCGGACACTTTTTAATGAGGATTGGCTTTAGTTAGGAGGTTAAAACGTGGGGTTAGGTTAGATTTGGTTCGGTTAATGAGTCTAAAGGAAGGGTTAGGTTAGTTCATCTCCATATCTTCTATACACTCTCCTTCCTACTAAAAACATTACAATACGTATATATCTCCGCAAGTAGTGATTTGCGACGGAAATGCAGAGAATGTTTCTTAGAATCCATTAAGGTAAACAGAAATCATATTCCCATTTGTGTAGAGAATTCTGGTCCTAGTGTGAAAATCTACCATAGAATTTGGGGATGAAACTCTCCCCCCCCCCCCACACTTTTTAACAGGTTTCTGGAAAAAAAAAAGGTTATAATGGACGTGATCTGTCGGTGGTCGCTACCGCTGTTACCACTTATAATAAGTTGTTTTTTCTTTTTTTTTGCTCAGTATACTATGCAGCATTAATCTACTTCCGCGTAACCTTCAAAACTTATATACATATTGAAGATATTATATAGTTGTCTAATAGTGCATACAGACACATCCTCCTCGTCCGGGGGTCCCCACACCCTTTAGGAGGTTAGGTTACGGTTCGGTTAGGTAAATAATCTCGACGGAGGTCGATGGGGCAGAGCCTCCCGGTAGGATGTTAGGTAATAACAGTAATAATCATCCCGGTGTCGTGTGGACAAGTGTCTGTTTATGAGGGAATGTCTATTTACTAACAAAGGCAAAGAAAACGAGCGTTGAGGGGAATAATTACTAATATTGACTTGATCAACAAAGGCATGTCCAGGCGTCCTACGACAACAAACCCGTCTTTATTTATCATTAAAGGGGGAGGGGGGGGGGCACAAAGTGGAACACTCGCCGACATCGGCGAGAATTCCTATCGGCGACAGTTATACGTATGGTTTTGAGCATATATGATATAAGAGGCATTAAATTTCATACAGAAATGTCCTCTGAGCAGGAGATGGGGGTATATACGGGTGGTTAAGACATTTCTGTATGAAATTGAATGCCTCATATATCATATATGCTCAAAACCATACCTATAACTGTCGCCGATAGGAATTCTCGCCGACATCGGCGAGTGTTCCACTTTGTGCCCCCCCCCCCCTCCCCCTTTAATGATAAATAAAGACGGGTTTGTTGTCGTAGGACGCCTGGACATGCCTTTGTTGATCAAGTCAATATTAGTAATTATTCCCCTCAACGCTCGTTTTCTTTGCCTTTGTTAGTAAATAGACATTCCCTCATAAACAGACACTTGCCCACACGACACCGGCAGGGCGGACCACTCGGCGACTGGGCTAGCGAATATGGGGCAGGGCGGGTCGCACTTGTTTTCATACAATCCCGTCCCTTTCCTGGTTTCTGAGACACTGACTATTATTTCCTGGCCAAGTTCTGATGGAGATACATTGTTATCAATGGAAACGGCAACCCTCGGATTTGGTGATTAAAAAAAAACAATTTAACAGGTTTCCAGAAAATTTAAATATCTTGGTAAAATTCTAGAGTCCTTTCCTGCCCTTATTTTTTTTTTTCCTCCAGACCTTCACAGATTCCTTCAGATACCTCTAAAAGGTAGTAATTATAAAGTGGGGGAGAGATGCCACCTTTAACCCCCCTCCCCTCCTAAATAACACCACCCCCATGACCCCCCAAAATAATATTAATAACCTAACCTCACTATAAACCCTAACCTTACCAATATCCTCCTAGCGAGACCCAAGAGCAGGAAAGAACTAGAATTTCACCAGGTTAGGTTAGATTATATTGAAGTTAAGTTAGTCATTTTGGTGGGGACTGTCTCGGTAGGAGGTTATTAGTGAGGTTAGGATAGGTTTTAGTGAGGTTAGATTAGTAATATTAATCATATTATATGGTATTAGTTCGGTAGCGGGTTTTCAAAAGTCCTAGGACTCTTACCTACATCATCGTGTAGATTTCTTCATTTTGAATATTTTGAACCCCATTTCCCATGGCATAATTGAATAATAATGGCTTTACATGTAGTACCGAAAATCCAGTGTTATTTCAGCCAGAAACGGTTAAGTTAGGTTATATTAGATTAAGTTAGGTTAGAGGCAGGGTTGTTTGATTTAAATCAAGTTGATTTCAATCACTGATTTCAATCAAGATTTAAATCAATTTGTTTGTTTTTTTAAATCACAGATTTAATTCATAACCTTATCGTTATTTGAAAACGAGAGGGGAAAGAAGGAAAATTAAGCAAATGGGCTTTATGAACACCAATTTTATCATTGTAGTATAATTATATCATAATGAGACTCAATGAGTGGTGCGGGGGAATCCACTGTGGCACTTTTAGATAGCAAATGTGGCTGTTTTCACAGTAGAAATATTTTTTTCTCAATTATATATATATATTTTTGTTGTATTGTACAAAAAGCCACACTACTGTAACCTAAAGTTGAATGTGCATGTTACTTTGTTTATAAAAAGCCAGTTATATTAACCAAAGTTTAATATGCATTATGATTAACCCTTTCACGTCACCATTGTCATTCACTTTTTGTTGTCCAGCGTAAACCCATTGTCACCCGAAATGTCATGCATGGGAAAAAAGCTGTATTTCCACCGCGTCTAGAAACTAAACTATCAAAGGTATCGAGTTCAATTATGTTTCGTTTTTAAGCTAAGATCATTTCCTATATCATACAATGTTCAAAAAATACGCTAGCGTGAAAATAACTTACAAATCTCGAGTTAGAAGTTAAAAAAAAAAATAATAATAACACCTTGCGGCAAAAAATAATATGTCAAAAATCAACTTATCATCATAGAAGATTTTTCTACATTCCATGACGTAGCTGAATAAATTTCCTTTCCAATGAAGTATAATATATTTTAATTCGCTCAAAAATAAAGCCATACAACGAAGTGAAAGATAGCGTAGTTTTTTTTTTTAATAAATATATAGTATAATATAATATTATACAATATTATATTATACAAAATATATTTTGATATAATATATTGTAATTCGCTCCAACGGTCATGTGAATCTCACGTCAACCGCGCGCTTTTTAAGATTTTTAATAAGTATTTAAAAATATTATTTTTGGATGACGCTCAAAGACGTCATTTGTACGTATGGCCTACACGTACCGGATGCCGCTCAAAGACGTCATTTGTACGTGAAAGGGTTAATTATCAAACAAAAAAATATTATTATTTTGTTTAACAGCCGAAGTAATTAAGATTACAACAAAGATCCCATTGAATCCGATTGACTTCCCATTTGGAAGTCAAGTAGCAAGGATGACTATGAAAAATTAGGCCGACCAGTATGATATAGCAAAATCAGGCAATATTTTGTGTAGCTTTTTTTTTTTTTACATTTGTGCCTATAACGCCTGTAGGCAGTGGTGATCCAGGGATCGGATGGTAGTCTCTGGAGGTTCATTTGAGGGGTGTGATGGTTGGTCCTCGCCCGTGGTGGCGCAGGCAGGATTTTTATAGTGACGCCTGTTATTAGAGGCTCATGCCGCCCCCCTGTGTCCTCCGATGTACTCGCAATCGAAGGTAGAGTTGATGGGCAGGGCATGTGGGTGTTCTTAGGCCACTCGACGGTGCAGAAAGGTTTTGGTTTTCTTCGGGGATCGAACTCGGGTCACCGAGCACGCCAGTCGGAGACGCTAACCACTCCGCTACCGCCTCCCCTAAGCTGACTCTCATCACAGACAGAATGATGACCTTTCATATGCCAGCTAGGAGGTTATTACCAGAGGTCAAATTAATAATCATTTGGTGTGTCTTGGGGGGAGGATAAAGCTTGCAGGACGGTAAAGACCGGTCGCCCACACGATCCCCCAGCCAATAGGAACCACAAATGGGACAGGGCCAGTCTGGATCAGTTTTCGCGAGCATCAGTGCAGCCTGGGCCAGCCTAGACCGGCCTGGCAAACGTCGCGAAAACGCGCTTATAGACATAGGCCTCTTGATGTGAAAACGTCAATCACCGAAATAGAAAATATGTAAATTAATCTGTATTTCAAGTTATATTAATTTTTTATTCACTTATTCTATCTCTTTTTAGTTATAAATATGCTAAACAATATTCTGTAGTAGTTAGATTTCATGTAGGACATCAAACTAATACAAATAAAAAAAATTGATCTAAATCAAATATATAAGATTTTTTTTTTTTTTCTCATAAAAAAATCAACAACCCTGGTTAGAGGTGGGGTTTGGTTTAGTAACAGATGATATCAAGAAAATAATGAAAATTATCAATACTATGGCAGTGCAAAGAGAAGTAAGGTTTGCCAGACAAACAATATGTTTGCGGACATCCCCCCACACCAGTAAACAAAAATAAATTTCCTACAAAAAAAGAGTGTCAGATTCATTCAATACACATCAAAACTATTCTGGAAAACTAAGTTTCGGCCTCGAAATTGGTGAAAGCCCACTACCGAAATTTTATCAGAGTTTGGTATTATTCTAGTGTTTGCCCATACTCCCCCTCCCTCTCCCACAAAACAAGCTTGGGAGACCTGGGGTAATGTGGGGTATTTGGCTGGGGTACAGAATATGCGTCGCAACCACATTGTTTTTGAGTTAGGGGTGTTGAAAAAATTCCCTAGATCTAGGGAAAATTCATTGGATTTCTTCTGAGTCCAGAGACGTGTGAACCTGACGATCCTCACAGAATGATGACCGAAGTGTCGAGAACCGCCCGCTAGGAGGTTAGGTTAGATTTGTTTAGGTTAGGTTAGATTTGTTTAGGTTAGGGTAGAATTGGTTAGGTTAGATTTGGTTAGGTTAGATTTGGTTAGGTTAGGTTAGGTTAGGTTAGATTTGGTTAGGTTAGCTTAGGTTAGATTTGGTTAGGTTAGGTTATCGGTGGGTCAAGCCCCCCGCTAAGTTAGGTTACATTTGGCTAGGTTAGGTTAATTTTGGTTAGGCAAATTTCTCTAGATATTAGGAAATTACCCTAGATTTAGGGAATTTTACCCCCCTACACAACTCTTAAATTACGTGTTTTCCGACGCATAATTTGTTCCCCACCCGAAAACCCCACATTCCCACAGGTCCCCAAACTTGTTTGGGGGAAGTGGGAGAGTATGGGCAAACACTAGAAATTTACCCAAAGTTTTACCCAGTTCTCGTCCATTATAACAACCGTGGATTAATACTGCATAGTATACTGAGTAAAAGATAATATAGAAAACATATGTGGTTACGGCAGTAGCGACCGCGTAGTTCTGGTCCATTATAAGCCTACGTCCCTTGTATTGTATTAAACTGCCATAGAACCACAATTTCACCTATCAACAAACTTACCAAAACTGAAAAACAATGAAGAGAAGGGAGACAATACATATTGGCACTCGTGGAGAATATCATCATGGCATCACAGCGGGATGTATTATGACAGACAGCTAATGTATACATAGAAGAAAAAACGCCAGATTTTTTTTTCGGCCACACTCTCTGCTGCCATTCTTTGCCAGTTCTCTCTTATGTACACTCCCACTACACCTTCTGGGACACTCTTCCGCACCTTCACCACTGCCACACCAGACACACTCCCACCACATTTTTTCCCACACTACACACGCTCCCATACACTCTCACAAACTCTCTACCACACTTGCTGTAGCACCCTAAATTATACGTGAAGTTAAGGCCAAGGTACTTGCGTGATAAAATAAGATACTTTGATCCTATCTAGACACTTTGAAAGTACAGTCAAACCTCGCTATAACGGACTATAGGGGGGGAGGAGGGGTCCGTTAAAGCCGATTGTCCGTTATAGCGAGGGTATTTTCCCAAGGGGGGAAAATATATGAAAAAACCGGAAAAATTGTGAAATAAATGAGAAATAATTACAAACAACCAGACTGTGTAGCTATGTTGGGAGGTAAACAGTGACTGGCACTACATGCTGAATTTGGTCCGCTCCTACACGTGAAATAAATGAGAAATAATCACAAACACAACCAGAACGTGTAGCTAGTCAAGCTCAAGCTCTAGTAAAAGGTAAACAAATTACTACGAGCCAGATTCAGCCGTGGCTTCCAAAGGTATTGCTTATTATCAAAACTAATGCTCATT
This sequence comes from Chionoecetes opilio, assembly GCA_016584305.1. Taxonomy (NCBI): domain Eukaryota; kingdom Metazoa; phylum Arthropoda; class Malacostraca; order Decapoda; family Majidae; genus Chionoecetes; species Chionoecetes opilio. The sequence continues at coordinate 34,008 of JACEEZ010024594.1, forward strand.
ATTATATATATTATATGGTTGTGAAGTGCAGTTCTATACACTGTGTCACTATTTAGGTCAGTGTAGCACTGCGTGTCACCTTAGATAAGGGTGATTTAGGGTGTTGAGGTGACAGGGAGACGTAGCAGCGGCCACGCCATAACACTAATAGTCACTATTTCAAACAATACACACCTTCTATGTGTACCTCTAAATCACTAGCAACACAGGCTCCTTCCTTATAATATTATATCTTAATATGTGATACATCAAAACTCCTTAAAACCCAAGCATTCCAAAATAAAATGAGAAAATAATACAATAATGTTGAGTTGACAATTCGAGCGGCGATAAGCGGTCTAATATGAAAAAAAAAAAAAAAACACACACACACACGCAAATGGAGTCAGTTATATCCGAAGTCCGTTACATCGAGGTCCGTTATATCGAGGTTTGACTGTACCAACTACAAGGTTATTGACTATACAAAGCAAAGCGTCACCACGTCAGGACGAACTTGGTGGACTCGAACCGCTGACCAAATGCAGGGACGCTATACGCTAGCTCACAGCTCTACCAACCGAGCCACCCTGACGGGTGGACTTGCGTGAAGGGTCGCCACCCAATGCGGCCGCCGACCCCATGCGGCCGCCCGTATGATCCAAATATATAGAGGGCAGTCGCGCGGAGCAAACTATTGTTATACGTATATGTTTATTGTACGTTATGTTAAACATAAAATATGTCATAAGTTACTAACCTAACCTCACTATAACCCCTAAAAATTACTAACCTAACCTCACTATAACCCCCTAAAAGCTACTAACCTAACCTCACTATAACCCCTAAAAATTACTAACCTAACCTCACTATAACCCCCTAAAAGCTACTAACCTAACCTCACTATAAGTTACTAACCTAACCTCCCTATAACCCCTAAAAGTTACTAACCTAACCTCACTATAAGTTACGTACTAACCTAACCTCACTATAACCCCCTAAAAGTTACTAACCTAACCTTACTATAACCCCTAAAAGTTACTTACCTAACCTCACTATAACCCCTAAAAGTTACTAACCTAACCCTAACATAACCCCCTAAAAGTTACTTATATTGCCGTAGGCGGCCGCATCGGGCCCGCGGCCGCATTGGGTATACACCGCGTGAAGTAGGATGTTTGATCACACTGCAACGCTCTACCACACACGCTCCCATACACTCTTGTTCTTGTTCTTGTTCTTGTTTTAGGGCTGCGAGGATCCCTTGGGGTACACTATGAGCCCTGGTGATGTCCTATGATGCTATCACAGGCGCAGTAGTTGCCCTGTCTTCCTCAGGAAGGCACAGGTGAGGCGTGAAGCAGGATGTATGATCACATTTACGTCGCTAGAGCCCCCTTCACACATTCCATAATCATAATTTCCTTAATCTGGCGTTTATTGTCCCTTAGTGTATACATTAGCTGTCTTGTCATAACAACGTCCCGCTGTGATGCCAGAAGGCTGCCTCGCTCGCCCGACGTGGCAACACTGCAGCAGAAATACATAGCTGGCAAACCAGACCAGCGGGCTGCGGTCCCAGCCAGGCGGGACCCATTTTCTCCACGAGTACCTAAATATTGAACACACGTGCACCAAGCCACCAACCTGTTACCTGTAATTAAGCAGTATTTTTGTCGTAAGTCCCTCCAGCCTACATAAACTCACCCTGCCACGCAGCCACAGTTCTTGGTTAAGGGCTGTGAAGATCTATTTGACCCTATTCGCCCTGGTGTAGCCCTATGGAATGATCAGAGGCGTGACAGCTGACCAGTCTTCTTCAGGAAGGCACAAGTGAGACGGACAACTACCGGTCGTCGTGGTGTAGGAACTCCTGCCGTAGTCAGCAGGGGAGGCAGGTCAAAAGATGACACGTTCAGGGCGAGGAGTTGGCTATGTAGGAGAGCCCGGTGGGAGTGGAAGCGTGGACACTGGAGCAGGAAGTGTTCGATGGTCTCTGGGTCCCTGGGACGTCCCTAACTCAGCAGGCTAAGCTGGCACTAAGCTGAGGAGCACGAAGGGTCAGGGGACAAACGCAGGTGGTGCAGGTGAACAGTGAGTGTTGTGTGCGGCCCAGGCGGAGGCCGCGGGTGAGATCTACGTCTTGGATGCGGGATGTTTGTCGCAGGATCTAGAGACTATACTCTATTAAGAAGTGACAGCCCGGCAGCCGTGGTGATAGGTTCACCGGCTCTCGCTCCGCTCTCATCACAGTGTAACAGCTCGCCCTTCGGGTCGCTTGAGCTGCTCTGCACTGCTGGACTTCGCCATCGCCAGCCCTTGTGCTTGACCGTTGTGGGCCTACCACCCATCGCTGGGTAGTGTGTACAGCCTGCTCCTCGTCTGTGTTTCCGTCTGCCGCCGCCATGTCTGACACGTCACCGGGGACCGAGCCAGCCATGGATGTCCAGGAGGATGAAGCCTCCTGTCCTCCCCTTCCCTCCGCCAGCAAGAGGGCACGGGCGCCTTCTCCCTCGCAGGAAGGTCCTGATAAGGCCCCTCGCACCGACTCCGACACCCTGTCCTCTCAGGTTGCATATGTCCAGGCGTCCTACCTCCTCAGAGCTGCGTCGGGTGCAAGGGTCTTTGCTAATCCGTGCCGGGTCTCCCATGCTCTCCACCTCTCGACCCTCGGCAAGTATGTCCTCGAGGGGGAAACCCGCGCCCTGGGAAACGGCTGTGCCCTTGTTGTTGTGATCTGGGAGCACAACATCCCCAAGGTACCTGAACTGGGGCAGGCCTCCTTTACCCTGGGGGAATGGGAGGTCACCTGCCGCAGGGCTGAGCGTGAAGGCCCTGCCCAGCAAACACAAAGACGGAGGGCCTCCGGAGGCCCTCCGTATGTCTTATCGGTGGCCCGACGGAAGTATACGACGTAGGGCCGCTGGGAATTTGCTCAGAGGCTCACCGGCGGGCCGCTCCCAGCGGCCCGCCGTAGGGCATATGACCATTTGCCGCTGTTATATTAACTGATTGAGGAATATTTACGGTTATACTTTCTAAGTATATTGCAGATATAGTAATGTTTTAAGGGGTGTTGCACAACCCATTAGCCGATTAATAGACCAATGGGCTGTTCAACACTTATAAAAACATTACTTTGTAATGCAATATGCTTAGAAAATTTAACCAGAAAAATTCCTGTGTCGTTATCCAGTAATACGATGAAAAGGAGATTGCTAGGATCATAATTGCTACGGACATTGTTTATTTCATAATTACAAAAACATTTTCGTTATTGAGTTTACATGCTGGTGTACGTGGAACACTGAACGGCGTGAACAGCCATGTAGAAGGATATAGGTTGCGGCGAACAACATAACAACATCCACCAACTCGTGCGTTTTCCAACTAACTGATTATTTTCACTCAGACACAGCGCCAGGCGCCGTCAAGGAATTCCTAAAAAAACGTGTCGTACTGCAATTATTTATATTATTCAGTCTATTTCGATATAATGATGGAGCGAAAACATGTTATAACTAAGTTCTCATTATGTTATCGACTGGTTAAGGGTGACAATTTAGGCCTTTTGTGGGTTTTTAACCCTTTGTAATGGCTATCGTACGTCTGGCAGTTTAGTGCATTGATAGCTGGGAAATATGATTTCAAATAATATTCTATTCTAAATCATGATATTATTCATATGTTAACTCCATCATCTACATATTCCATATTAAGGCCTCTTCCATTTGTGCCCAAGTTGCATGAACCAGTTCTTTCAGTTCAGGGTTGGGTTCAGGGTTGGGTTCGCATGTCACAAATGGAACGCAAAAACCCCGTTTTTTTGTTTACAAACAAACCAAGATGGCAAGGCAAGAGGAAGGAGAGCTTATTCCTGACGTGTCTGGGGCTATTCTCGCAATGATGGACGATTCTAGAGATGAAGAGGAAGATATTATGTACCAGTACCATCCACTGCTGGCATCTTTGGCAGATATGATGAGGTATTGTGTGAGGTATGAGGTAAAATGGTACCAAATTAAGCATGGCGATAGTTTACATCATATCACCCAGTCTGTGACTGAATGGTTGGCTTTGATAATTATAAACGGCGGCCTTCTTCTTCTTCTTCTTGTGACCGACATATAAAGCGGCGGCCTTCTTCTTCTTCTTGTGACCGTTGTTGTTATCGCTTCATAGGTCCTCTTCCACTTCGTCTCCTTCGTTAACAAAACTTGTTAACTCTTCCCCTGTTTATTTAACTTTCTGCCATGCCATTCTCTGTTATGAACTGGATGAACTGAAAATTCTACCCACCAATGAATGTGGGTAGAGAAAGTTCACGGGTTATGCTGAGTCACTACGCGGGTCGCCTCGGACCCAGGTTTTCGTGCGCAAATGGAACGCCTGAATTCTTGGGTTCCGTGAACTGGTTCATGAAATGTCGCAAATGGAAGAGGCCTTTAGGTGTACCGTTGAGTATTGATATGTGTTGATAATATGTTGGAAGTTATTGAAATAAGGGAAAATATGACCTTGTGTTATTCCGTAATAATCTTCGCCGCGGTTAATCAAGTGTTATTTTTATATGATAAAAATAACATAGGAAATAACATAACATAACAGACAGGTTTGTCTGTGTGTCTACACACACAGACAAACTGATAACCTTTTTCCATGTAAACTCCTTCCTATGTAGCTACGTATCTCATCTTTATTTCTATGTATCTCTGGGTGTTCCTGATTAAGCTGGAAATATTTGAAATAAACTGAAATATGATAATTTCTATAAACTATTATAAAAACTTTTATAACAATTTTTAATAGCTTGAACAGGCCTAATAATAGTGATGGTACCGATATTGAGATACTATGTATATTACTGTGTTAATATATATAATATGAAATGAATATTTCCCACTTACAAATACGTACCAGCGCCCAGCGCGCCTCCGGAGGATTGACGTCAAGTTGCCGCTGCTTGTCACTACTGATGTAATACTACATCAAGATAATCATATAACTGTTGTTTCAAAATGTTTACACATAGAAATATTCAATTCTTGAAATTCTGTACATCAATTTTCAACATAGTAAATTATCCCGTCTGAAAATACATCAGCGGGCCTTCGGAGGGCTGACGGAGGTAAATTTGCCGCCGGCGGCCGCCGTTCGCCGCTCTACGGCCTACGTCGGCCCGCCGGTGATGGTTAGCTGGGTGACTACCATTACGCCAGGGTGGGGCCCCTGGATGACTCAACTGCCATCACTGAGGTCCGGAGGGACTTTTGATCCTTCGATGGAGGTGAGGTGGTCGAGATCACCTGGATCCCGGCCCACAATCTGCCCAGGTACACCACTGGAAAGTGGCTCCGCCTAAAGGTGAGTGGGACCCTTCCCACAAAGGTGTCCATCTCCCAGTTGGTGTACTGGGCACGCCCCTACCTCCTCCCTCTGCTCCGCTGCTCTGGGTGCCATCGGATCGGCCACTCCCTCAACACCTGCAGGTCTCCGGTGCGATGCTCCAGGTGCAGCGGGCCTCACCCATGCAGGCGAGACGACATCACCTGCACCAGGCCCTTTCGCTGTTTCCAGTGCGGGGGACCACATGGGCCCAGGTCTGCGCACTGCACTTTCAACTGCCGGGCTCAGCAGCTCTATGCTGACTTGGCGCGGGAGGGGACGCCCCTGCACGCCATCAACACGCAGCTGAGGGACCTCGACCTGCCTAGCCTTCCGGCCCTCCGCAGGCCACAACCATCACCAACCAAGCCTGCACCAGCTGCACCTACTCTACCCCCAGCTACGGCGGTCCACCCAGGTATGTCGTATTCCGCCATCGCCACAGGGAATAGGTACGGCCCGCTGCAGGAGGCCCCGGAAGATGATGCCTCCTTGCCTCAGGCTCCCGCCGTCGACCCTGAACACGGCAGCACTCCTCCTCCTGTGCGCCGTCGCATCCGCCTGCGTCAACCTCGTCGACCGCCCGGATATCAGGCCCCTCCGTCTACACCCACCCCCCCAGATCTCGAGTCTGAATTCACCCACTCCACCATCGAGGCTGAAGTGCACCGGCCGCACGGTTCGCCACCCCACCGTGGGGAGGAACCAGGACGTGCCTTTCGCCATGCCGCTCCTTTGATCCCGTCCCCCGTTATGTCCTCAAGGCCTCCAGCCCCGCCCTGGCATCCTGATCACTCAACTGCAGCACCAGCTTCTTCCGCCTCCTCCGTGGATACAGTAATCTCCTCTCTTTTCACCCTCCTCTGGAAGGGTTACCACCTCTACCAGAAGGGCACACCTGTGCCAGCCATTCTCACCTATCTGTGGCCCACCCTCTCCATGCTCATCTCCTCCCTATTTGAATAGGATATGGCCCTCACCTTCCTCCTCTGGAATGCCAGGTCTCTCCTCCGGAAATCATCTGAACTGCAAACCTACCTGCGGGACTCACTTCCTTCAGTGGTCGGGTTGTGCGAGACCTGGCTCCCCCCTCACCTCGCGCTCAACCTTCCGGGCTACTCTATCCTCAGGCAAGACCGCCAACAGGGCCGTGGTGGAGGTGTCCTCCTTGCCCTCCGAGACGTGCTGCACCGCTCCCCGCTTCCCCTTCCCCAGTGGCCGGGTGGGCGCCTGGAGATCGTTGCTGCCAGGGTTAGCCTCCGGAGAGGTTGGCTCACCGTGGCAGTAATATACAACCCGGGTGGTGCCGCCACTTCACAGGAGATCGAACACTATATCGCCTCTCTCCCTCCCCCGGTGATCATCATGGGGGACTTTAACGCACACCACCAATGCTGGGAGCCTGACCTGCCTCCCCACAAACGGAACCCTTCAGGTAACACATTATTCAGGATAATGTTGGACTCTCCTCACCTCTCCTTGCTGAGCCCGCCTGGTCTGGCCACCAGGTTCCACCCCCACACTGGTGCTCCCTCGGTCCTGGACCTGTTCATTGGTGACCCGGCCTTCACCACCTCCACCTTCTCTACTGGGCCTTACATGGGGAGTGACCACCTTCCTGTGCTGGCCTCTGTCCCACAGGCTCACCCGAAGCCCCATCCTGGCTGCCTGCCCCGCTGGAGAATAAGATCCTCCGAGTGGCCGCGTTACAGGGAGGCCCTCCAGCCCTCATCGGATATCTCCACTCTACCCTTGGAGGACGCCGCGTCTTCCTTCCATCAGACGCTGGAGACGGCGGGTGCGGCTGCCTTTCACCTTGCCACGCGTCGCACACCCCGTCGCCCTGGGAAGCCATGGTGGAATGACGACTGTGCCCGGGCAGTACTGGCCCGCCGTCGGGCCTGGAACCAGTGGCGGAGGACACCCACGATACTGGCAGGCACTAACTACCGCCGTCTCAACGCCTTCAGCGCCAAGATCATCCTCAAGGCCCAGAGGAGTGCCTGGGGTTCCCACTGCTCCTCCCTCTCCTTCTCTTCCTCCACCAAGAGAACCTGGGACTTCCTGCACTCTATGGAGGGCAGGAAGGCGCATCACCCCACCCCTCTGACGGATGGTGCCCAGTCTCTATTGGATGACCCCGAGAAGGCAGAGGCTCTGGCTCGCCACTACCACCAGAAGATCGGGCTTCCTCCTACTCTCCATCCTCCTGCGGACCTCCACCAAGCCACCTCTACCTCCATCGCCTCCCCTGGTCTTCCTGAGCTAACCCAGCCTTACGCCCGGCGGGAACTGGATGCGGCCCTGTCCACACTGCGTACTGGCAAGGCAGCGGGACACGACCACATCCCTTACGATTTTCCTCACTCACCTCTCCCCTCCCCTACAGGAATGCCTCTTACGCATTACAATGCCAGCTGGGAGACAGGAAATTACCCACCTGTTGGAAGCCCTCTGTCCTCATCCCCATCCACAAGCCGGGTAAAGATCCTTCTCTCCCATCTTCCTACAGGCCCATAGCTCTCCTCTCCTGTATTGGGAAGCTGATGGAGCGCCTGGTGTCCACACGTCTCTCCTGGTGGCTTGAGGAGAAGCGACTGCTAAGGGAGGAGCAGTGCGGCTTTCGACCCCATAGGGGCACAATGGACGTGCTGGGCCAGCTTGAGTTCCATATTTGCGACACCTACCGTCAGCGCCAGGTCATGACTACACTCTTCCTTGACCTGGAGGGTGCCTTCGATACGGCACCACACGAGGGTATCCTATACAAGCTGGCTGGCATGGGCATTACCGGGGCCACCCTTGCCTGGGTCCAGGACTTCCTTGGCGGTCGCTCGTACCGGGTTGCAGTGGGTGCCTCTCTGTCGCCCTCCCGTCCCATTCACAGAGGCGTTCCTCAAGGCTCCATCCTAAGTCCTCTTTTATTCAACGTCCTCCTCTCCGACCTCCACCTTCCCGCCCACTCCCACCTCCTCATCTATGCTGACGATATCACCGTAGTCAGCCGGGCCCCAACGTTGGCCCAGGCGCAGACCTACCTGCAAGAGGCAGCAATCTCCCTCGGTGACTGGGTGACCACCTGGGGTCTGAAGGTCAGTGCCCCTAAAAGCACACTTATGTGTTTCACCCTCAAGCGGCTTCCCTCCCCACCTGCCCTCCAACTGTGGCGGCCAGCCGGTCCCTTACTCCAGGACGCACACCTTCCTGGGGCTGCGGCTGGACGGTCCTCGCCTCTCCTGGGCCGGGCATGTGGAATATCTCCGCACCTCCTGCAACAAGCGCCTGGATGTCATGAAGAGGATTACCGGTGTCCGTTGGGGTGCGAACCGGGATCTCCTCCTCCAATATTACCTTGCCACCATCAGACCCAAACTCATGTACGGCAGCAGCATTTATGGGTCGGCTGCCCGTACTACATTGACCAAGCTGGATCCTCTTCAGAATGCCGCGCTTCGAATCTCCATGGGGGCCATGAAATCTTCCCCGGTTCTCTCCCTGCATGCCAAAAGTGGCATCCTCCCCTTGTCCACCTACAGAAGGGTTATTTTATGCCAGCAGTACCACCAACTCATGAGCCTGCCCCCATCTCACCCCCTTGCTGCTCTCTACGCTGGCTCTGGTGTGAATCACCACGCCCCAGTTTGGTCTCCGGGTGCCAGGCAACCCCTTCTGGTTAGGGCCCTATTGGCTCTCACCATCTTAGGCCTACCACCACCACCACCACAACCCACCAGCCCACACTCTCCCCTCCCACCCTGGCTGGACACCTCCTCCAGGTTTACCCTGCACCTTCCAGGCCTCCTCCCTCGGCACTCTACCAGTATTCTGGCGGCGACTCTGTTCAGGCAGATGGACAGATCGCTATATCACCACCACATAAAGCTGTTCACAGATGGCTCTCACTCCCCTTCACCCCCCTCCACGGCGGCTGCCATCTACGATCCTGCCACCTCCATCTGCAGGACGTGGAGGCTTCCCCCGGAGACAGATGTCTTAACATCTGAGCTCTATGCCCTCCAACAGGCCATCATACACCTCCACACCGGGCACACCAAGGGCAAGGCTGTGGTCTACACAGACTCCCTCTCCTCACTCCACCTCCTCCTCTCCCGCCATCCACGATCCTCTACGTCCCTCGTCCACACCATCCAGAGGGCCCTTCTCCACCTTACCAACGAGGGGTGGGAGATCACCTTTCAGTGGGTTCCCTCCCACGCTGGTATCCCAGGCAACGAGGTGGCTGATTCTGCTGCCAGGCTGGCCTTGACGGATGTAAACACTACACCCTTACCTCTGCCGCTCTCCGCGGCCAAACGCCTCATCCCCCGGGTCTGCCGCTCCGCCTGGAACAACACGCTCGGCGATGCCCTCCGCATCACCTCCATGGGCCATTACCGCAGTGACTCTTCCCCCCAGCCGTGGATAAGGAAAAAGTCCCGTGTCCTTGATGTCGCTCTCACCCGCCTCCGCCTGGGGCACACGACACTCACAGCTCACTTGCATCGGCCTCCGTCTGTCCCCTGACCCCCACTGCCCCTGGTGCATAAATGTTCCGGAGACTATTGAACACTTTCTGCTGCAGTGTCCGCGCTTCCACTCCCACCGTGTGGTGCTACACACCCAACTCATCGCCCTGAACGTCAACACCTTTGACCTGCCCACCCTGCTGGCGGCGGCTGGTGTTCCCCCCCTCTCGGCAACACGCCGTCATCCGCCTGACCTGTGCCTTCCTGAGGAAGACAGGTCAACTACAGCGCCTGTGATCGCATCATAGGACCTCACCAGGGCTCATAGTGTTCCCCAAGGGATCCTCGCAGCCCTTAAACAACAACAACAACATACTCTATTAATCTTGGTTTGTCATATCCATGGCTGTGGCCCGTGGGGTAGAGTCCGAGCGGTACAGACCCATGGTGGTAGCACGAAGGGCGTCGTCTAGCGAGATATCCTAGGAGGAGCGGCAGACCCGAGAAATCAGACGTTTGGCTGTGGAGAGAGGCAGCGGGAGAGGGGTGATGTTTACGTCTGAGAAGGCTATTAGCGCATTTTCGTGACGTTCACCGCCCTGGTTCAGTCCAGTCCGGACCGGGTCAGGGTGGACTGATGGTCGCGAAAATACATCGAGACTGGCCCCGTCCCATTCGTCGTTCCTATTGGCTGGGGGATCGAGTGGGCGGTACTGAACTGAACTGTGGAGGCGGCAGGCGTCCATCTTGTCAATATCCTTTTTGTCGTCCGCCTTTTAACCTGTGCTGAAGACTTTACAACTACCACGCCTGTGATACTTTAGTCTTATGGTCGGCCATCATGGTGTTTCATGTCTTATCAGCACCACGAGAAGCTCCTGGTCGCCTTCCCCGCTGACTGTAGTGCGCATGCGCCAGTTCTCCCCACACTGGTCCAAGGTGGTCCTGGTATGTGGGTCGGACCAGCCTGGACTGGGCTGAACCGTTCTAGACTGCCTCGCAAAAACAGTGACCGCCCGGGACTAGCCCAGTCCAGACCGGGCCAGAGCGGTCGCCAAAATACGCTATATCTTGGCTGCAGTTCAGTTGTTGGTCAGGAGTCTGCCTTTTTCAACGGCACTCCCTGATGTGTTTCTTCTTGCTGTCTGGATCTTTAATTAGTTGTCTTCTCTTAATCTATAATTTTTGTTTCTTGCTCTTTCTTTCTTCTTTTTTCTCTGGTCATCCGAAAACTGTTGATTGTTATTTTTGCTTCTTCCACATTCCCATCTCCAAACAAAAAATACTCTCCCACTATATCCTCTTCCTCCTCTATGTAAGGTTGTTGTAGCCTCGCACTTTTCTTTCTTTCATTATAGTATGCTGGGCACCATAACAGGAAATGTTTTAAGTCCTCCTTTTCCGCCCCACACAGGTCAAAAATTATTTCTTCTCCCCAGAACCTCTTTCTGTCATTTAGTTGTTGGTTGTTCGTCCTGCACTTAACCCCGTTAACGCTATGACGCGTTATGGGTCATTCGAGAAGTGATGTCTGGAACACCTATGACGCGAAACGCGTCATTCAGCCCTCCGCGACAGAAAAATATTCGCCTAAAATCGATAATTAACGTTATCTGCGTCATTTTTGGGCAAGTGTTGAGTAAGCTGATCTATTTGAAAATTAATGCTCTGGCAGCCCTTTGTAAGCATTCTTATGGTAGAGCGCACATCAAATATTATAGTTGCCTCCCGGCAGTCAGCCTGTCAGGGCGTTGTGAGCGGCGGTGATTTAAAGGCCGACCGTGGACTCAAGTGTCTGCGTTCAGTGCTTGCGCGTGTATTTGTTGCATAATAAATCTATGTGAATGACCTGTCAGTACATAATTATATAATGAGGATCACGATACTATGTACTGGAAATATATTGTTACGCTCTCCACTCCCCTCCCTGGACCTTTACCACACCAACCCAGGTGTTACAGGCTCAAAGGCTGTGCAGGAAAGATATGTGGTAGGTAGCAATACCCGCTACAGTCAACTCATTGTTTCTGCAGCCCTATTTCAGGATTCGGTATGTCAAGATGAGGCGAGTTAAGTGGTACACGAGGTCAAAACACAGGGGCGAAGGAAACACAAGCGACAGTTCTGGTATAACTGATAAAGCCACAAGCTACAGCACAAAAACACACAATACAAAGTTACAGTGTCGTCTCCCCATCTTTTGCACGATGGTCGCAAAGACTCCACTGCCTCCCTACAGTCACTGTTCATACCACCCCAACCACACCACCACGCCACAAACACCCCCCGCAATCACCCCCACGCGATACCCCGACCGCCGACACGAAGCTTCCACCCTCCCTCGTTCCTGGTCTCCGCGTGACTCTTCCTCCCTAGCCCGCCACGCCAACCACGCGCTCCCTCGCCTCTCAACCCTCTGTTCAAGGTCGCAACTACCACCACCCTCTCACACACACACTTGCGACGCGCGACACCCCCTCTACAAGGTGCCACCGCGCGCCACTCCGACATACACACAGACATGCCTTCCCCCCAACACATCATGCATAGCCCATGCATAACAATATACATAATCGTGTAACGTTGATAACGGACAGTTCAAGCTCATGAACGAAGTTTATAACGATCTATATCCTATATAGCCTATTAGCTTGAATGGTTGATGTGTGTGTTAGCGAGGTTATGATACAGAAAGTGAAACTGTACATGGCGAGTTGACTTTTATATGAATTGTACACACGGGTAATTTTGTTTTATATATATATATATATATATATATATATATATATATATATATATAATATATATATATATATATATATATATATATATATATATATATATATATATATATATATAAACATGCACACATTTAATTTTTATTACTTTGTGTTTGCACCTACACTATATGGTTTTATGTGTACATTGGTTATGTGGAAATTATCCACCAACCACCCTCTCAATAATTAGTAGAGTGGTGGTTTTGTTCCCCCCCTTTAATTGTGAGGGAGGCCCTCATCATAAGGGGTGCGTAAGGATATATATATATATATATATATATATATAGTTATAGTTATATTGGTAATGGGTATTAATTAAGGTAATTTAAGTAAATGATAAGTAGTGGGATATTATAAATGAACTTTCCCAGTAGTATTAAACATTTGCACCTTAAAGTAAAGACCATTTCATCATTCCTGATTTAATGCAATAAGATTATAGCCATAATCGAGTATATCAACAATATGTTGTCACTATCTGCATCCAGTCAGCCGTTTTTAAATAATCCGCAATCAAAATCTGCAAATTCCCCGAGCTTCGAAAACGCTCCTCAAGGCTTGCAGACGACGCACCACGGCTCGGCGACGTCACAGGAGTAAGCCTCCCAGCCCCACGGCAATACAAAAGCACGTAAACACAAGAGATAAATATAGTACTTGAAGATTTTTGGGTGTTTCTGATGGATTTTTTTTGCGATATGCCATATGCATGCATCCTTTATGGGTGCAGCAAGACAGCTGTGGCTTTCCAGAGAAGTTTGCACACGTTTCAGACCGATACGACAACGTTAAATGTGTTGAAAAGATTAGTGCGGCGGACATGGGTAGATTACTGTTACAAACCCGCTCCCCCAGCCGCCCAACTAACCTGCCTCCCACACTGGGCTGGCCTCAGACGCGTGGGAATGAAGGGCTGAGTCCGGTTATGTGTTTAGCCGGGACCGAAAACAATGAATCCCCTTAGGCCTTGAGCACGGGCTCCCCACACTGGCACATCACCACCACGGCACACACACACACAGGCACATGCGGAATAACACAATCACATCCTTTCCAGACTATAATTGTACTAGGTAACACTACAGACCCAATACGTCACGACCCCCGACCTATGCGGCCGTCGTAGGGCAACACCAACACCACCACAGTCACTACACTCCTGTCGATGCGGGAGAATACACCTTCCCACGCCCACGTTCACGCCCGCGCACACACACAGGGTTGCAGCCGGCTGCCACCTTTCACCAAGGCGTATAAGTCGGTATATTTGTAGAGACTTATTTGGGCTGAGTTAAATATGTACGTCCAGTTTGGTACACATTTATTTAAAGTCCAATAAGGAGCGTAGAGATTTTACAACCAGTACAATGAATGTCTTGAACACAACCAGGGAGTGCCACTGAGCTCGTGGGATGAGTTGTTGTAGCGTGTGTGTCCCGAGGCTTTCTCCTCTCTCCTCTCGTGTTCTGTCCTCTCGTCTCCTCTGGTACACGGGTCGTTGAACCTAACTTAATACTGATAGCTATACATTTGTCCTGTGACCTACTTCCTCGAGCTATCATAGTGCAAGTTGTCACTGGTTCTCACAATGGACCATGACAGGAAAGATATACATATAATTATATATACATTACATATATATATATATATATAATTATATGTTTATAATGTTCCTAAAAATACACTGGTTCATTTGATGTTAAGTACATGAAAATATCCTGTATGGAATTTATAATACGTGTTACACTTGTGTGATAATAGTTGTAATTTAATAGTAATAGTTATGCAAGTTATTATTATGTTAGAAGTGATAACTGACTGACAGGCGCCGTTAGCCACAGGTTACGTTACCTCTACCCTTGGCCCGCCTGTGAAACCACCACAACCCTTCCGGGGGCCTTCCCTGCTCCCTGGCCGCCGGCGTCTCTTCCGGACAGCACCTGCCGGAGATCCTCTCCAAGCGCTAACCCTCGCCCGACTGTACCACGGCGTCTCTCTGCCCGGCCTCTGTCTCCTCCCTTCCTTGTCGCTTCTCGCGCCCAAAAGCCAGCCAGCCAATCCCTTGGCTGCATTTCTTGGAAACAAGTGCCGCTGCCAATCGGAGTGCTTGGCGGGAGACTGCATAGTGCCCCTACCACTCACAGTGCTTCCCGCGCCTACGTCATCCTGACGAAGGCGCTGGCGGCGTTCGTAACACTGCCCTCACCTCACAAAATTGGCCGACCTCGGCCAAGCAAAACTAAAAAGAAACAGAAAAATCATAATACATGGCTACATACACATATTGTACCACAAAATCCTCAATGAAGGGCAACTCGCCTCATCATTACACATACCACCTTTTACCAAACATTACCACCCCAAAGCTTCACAACTGCAAGTACCACTGCAGTGTTGGAAGGTCACACCAGGCCGCTCTCCTCTTCACACGCGAGACACACCAACAGGAACTCAGCTGCAACCTCAACCAGGTGCCACAAACCACAGGGAACTTCCTCTACCCTTGGCTCGCCTCAGAGGTAACCACGGCCCAGGAGTCTCCACACTCCACTGGGCCTCAGCAGCTCTAACCCGGCTCCACTGCTCCAGTCTCCGCGGCAAAGGCGCCACGACTTCCAGACAGACCATGCCCTCCACTGCAAGGCGCCGATGACGGTGCGACAGGGCTTAACAGCAACACACTGTGGCTGGCTCTGCCTGGTAGAGGGCACGGTGCATCCCTCCACCGTCGTAACAAGCTGTTACTGCCACCTGCACCAGCTTCGGCGGGGGCCACACATTGCACGTGTGGCTCAACTGTTTGCCATCCTCCCGAAAGCGCGGCGGAGGCAGGTATAGGTGCGCCTTTTTCGTCCTGGCGCTCCGAGGCCTCCAATGCTTGCGGTGCAGCTTCCCACGCTCAATCCGGCGGCGCCTCTTCTTCCGGTGGTTCCATGCCGAGGCGAAGTGAGCGGGTTTCTTGCCCTTCCACAGTGGGTCCTTGACCCTAACCCGTCTGGGCGTTAGGGGCCAGATGCTGAGAGCGAGCTAGGGCGCCCTATCCACTAGGGCGCCTGTGGTAAGGCGAAACGCCCTCCCACCGCAATGCTCAGTCGAGATTGCTGCCTTAGTGGCACCGCTAAAGGCGCTGAAAACTAAGGCATGGTCAGACCCTGACTTAGTAAGCTGCTGTGGGCCTTTGACAGACATTCATCTTCTGTTTATAAAGCAAATATAGCCTTGTTTCAGTTCCTACAACGTAACAATTGGTGTTTACGTATTAATAGTGTTGCAAGGTGTGTATGAATTGATCGTGCAAGACTAATGCGGCATTATAGGGTGTTATATGCTGGTGATAAGAAATGTTGTGTTGTGTGTTGGTTAGGGGCGGGCGGCGGGCGGCGGGCGGCAGGTGCTCCGCCAGCACTAAAATGTTGTACTATTATACGGTATTATCATACTACCAGATGATATTTAGGACAGCTGAACATACCATCATCTTCACGAGACATTAGTGCATATCATGAATGTATAAAAATTGCAGTAAACTCTACCTATAATAAGATAATGCGAGCAAAATGAAATCGTGTATAAACTTTTTTTTCACCTTTTTGTATTCATCTTCTCCTTATTCCTGGAATGTTGCTTGCATTAAATTTTCACTCACTGTCCCGGAATCGGCACACCTTAACAATTATCATGGTGTATGGCACCTCCCAATGCAAAAATATATAAGTGGTCAAAACCTGCGTTGAACGTCAAACTTGTGATGAAACAGCTTTTGGCGGGGGAGAGCGGTGTATCCTTGCCATAAGTACTTGGTGAGGGAGGGAGGGACAAAATTCCTTGCTTCAGCAGAGAAGTGTTCAAGCCTTGTGATTGGTCGAAGCTGCCTAAGCAGCGCTCAGATAGGCAACGTGATTGGCTAGTAGGATTCTCGGACCACGCCCACGCCATAGGCTTTGGAGGTGTAAAGGCGCGGTCACACGGACACTTTTTCTGGCAATATTACAGCCGGCAACGCAAACGCGGCCCAAACTCGGATATAATGGGCCCCAGACATAACTACGTCACGATTTGTTTACATCGGTGCATTGTGGGGATAAGGCGGGGTCGCCGCGAGTAGACCTACGAAGGGAAAACTACGGCGATGGAAGAATTTCAAGTTATTTTCGCGAAATTGATATTCCAGGTGCTATATTACAGTGCTCTGTTCTCGCTGACAACACTATAGAGAAGACCTGAGGTAATGGCTGATGTGCAGAGGCTTTTAAACCAAGAAAACAGAGTCATAACAGAGCCTCGTCAAAAGGTAAGCAACTGGTAGGTACGTAATGTGTTCCTACCACTTGCTTACTTCTTAATGAGACTCTGCAGTGACTGTTTTCCTGGTTTAGAAGCCTTTGCACATCAACCATCACCTCAGGTCTTCTCTATGTTGTCAGCGAGCACGGAAATATAGCACCTGGAATATCAATTTCGCCCAAAACAACTCGAAATTTTTTCATCGACGTAGTCTTCTCTTTGTAGGTTGTACATATTCATGGTTATGATAGTATTAAGATACCTTATTAATTGAGTTCCTTTTGTTGTCTTTCCTCATAATAAGTAGTGGTACATCATGGTTTAAGTGTTACTTGACGAGCCGATGAATACTCTTGAGTCTATACCAACATGACCAACCTTTGCTTTGATTTATCTTATTACTCCATCCATAAACAAGCTGCATAACCACCGTGACATTACCCATCCTTGCCTCATGGTATACCTGGTACTGTCTTCTACCGATATTTTTCTCCCTACTCAAATCGGGAAAACTCGCCGACGGTAATGGCTAGGTTAGATTTTGCTTTGATTTATCTCATTACTCCATCCACAAACAAGTTGCATAACCACGGTGACATTACCCATCCTTGCCTCATGGTACCTGGTACTCTCGTCTACCGAAATGCTCGTCCCTACATAATTCGGGGAAAACTCGCCGACGGTAATGGTTAGGTTAGGGGTAATAATGGACGAGAGTTGCGCGGTCGTTTTCAGGGACACAGACAATTTTTTCTTGGCCTAGAATAGGTGCTTGTTTTAATGGAGATAGTTTTTTTTTGCGCAAACCCATTAAAAAAAAAAAAAAAAAAAAAAAACGATACAACCTAACCTTATAGGTTTTAATGAAACCTAACCTAACCTTAACCACAAAGTATACCTAACCTAACCTTATAGGTTTCATTAAAACCTAAAAGACCCAGATTCAGTGTTTTTAATGGAAACGGTACCATACAATTCGGATTTAAAAAAAAAAAAAATTATGGGTTTGCACAAAATAAAACTATCTCCATTAGAACAAGCACCTATTGTAGGCCAAGAAAAAATAGTCGGTGTCTCTGAAAACGACCGCGAAACTCTCGTCCATTATAACCAGGTTAGGTTAGGTATTCATAATCACAGGTAAAAGCTTATTAGTTATACATACATACTCCACTCCATACACACTCTTTAACCCTTCAATACATCCCACATTCCCTCCCAGTCTACTCTGTCATATGATTTGGTATTAGTCCCGATGAACACCGAACTCACTTTGGTGGACGAAACTATTTTTTTCTGGTGTGTTTTTATGTGTTTTGAATGAATCTGCTAACCATTTCTGTGGCAATTTTTTTTTTTTTTTTTTTTTTAATGTAAAGGTTAGTTTTTGTTTTTTTTGTTTTTTGTAGTTAGGTAAGGGTTAGGTTAGGTATAGGTAAAGGTTAGGTTAGGTTTAGGTTCAATTGTTTTGTTCATTTTTGGGAAAAAAAAAAAAAAAAAAAAAATTGCGACAGAAATGGTTAGCAGATTCATTCAAAACACAAAAACACACCAGAAAAAATAGTTTCGTCCACCAAAGTGAGTTCGGTGTTCATCTGGACTAATACCAAATCATATGACAGAGTAGACTAGGAGGGAATGTGGGATGTATTGAAGGGTTAAAGAGTGTGTATGGAGTGGAGTATATATGTATAACTAATAAGCTTTTACCTGTGATTATGAATACCTAACCTCACTGACCTTTACCTAACCTAACGGTAACCTAACCTGGTAATAATGGACGAGTTTCGCGGTCGTTTTCAGAGACACCGACTATTTTTTCTTGGCCTACAATAGGTGCTTGTTCTAATGGAGATAGTTTTATTTTGTGCAAATCCATAAAAAAAAAAAATTTAATCCGAATTTTATGGTACAGTTTCCATTAAAAACATTGAATCTGGGTCTTTTAGGTTTTAATGAAACCTATAAGGTTAGGTTAGGTATACTTTGTGGTTAAGGTTAGGTTAGGTTTCATTAAAACCTATAAGGTTAGGTTGTTTCATTTTTTTTTTTTTTTTTTTAATGAGTTTGCGCAAAAAAAACCTATCTCCATTAAAACAAGCACCTATTGTAGGCCAAGAAAAAATAGTCTGTGTCTCTGAAAACGATCGCGCAACTCTCGTCCATTATTACCCCTAACCTAACCATTACCGTCGGCGAGTTTTCCCCGAATTATGTAGGGACGAGCATTTCGGTAGACGAGAGTACCAGGTACCATGAGGCAAGGATGGGTAATGTCACCGTGGTTATGCAACTTGTTTGTGGATGGAGTAATGAGATAAATCAAAGCAAAATCTAACCTAGCCATTACCGTCGGCGAGTTTTCCCGATTTGTGTAGGGAGAAAAATATCAGTAGACGACAGTACCAAGTATACCATGAGGCAAGGATGGGTAATGTCACGGTGGTTATGCAACTTGTTTATGGATGGAGTAATAAGATAAATCAAAGCAAAGGTTGGTCATGTTGGTATAGACTCAAGAGTA
>JACEEZ010024594.1:58425-98425 GCA_016584305.1 Chionoecetes opilio
TCAGAGACGCAGAGAAAGATACATCGTCATTTATGTTTGGAAAATTTTGGAGAACAGGGTACCAAACACTAACGTGCAAGAAACAGTGCACCCCAGGAGAGTAAGGCTGTGCTACGTGTGCACCACACCAGGAGCATCTCATAGACCTCCTTCTACCGGGCATCTTTTCTCCCCTTGTCTCTTTACCTCCCTTTCGTTCAAGGTTTCTGGTCCGCCTCACCTTACCCCGTTTTATCTCTTCAGCTGATGGTGGTGGTGCTGCTCTCTTTGGTCACCTGTGGCCTGGCGCTGCCTGAGGCTTCGCGACGCAAGGGCCACAGGCGGAGGAGCGGCGGCCACGGCAAAGGGAGAGGCGGATACAGAAGAAGCAGCTACGGCAAGAGTGGAGGCCACAGAGGATGAGGTGAGGGAATGATGGGATGGAAGGTCATGAATGTGTGTGTGTTATACATATCAATCAATCAATCATTGGGGGCAAACGCCGAGGGACGCGTCGCCCCGCCCACCCTACAACGCCACTCCCGGGGGTCACCACGCGCGAGTCCCCATGCAGGCTCCCTTTCCATACCAAGCAGCTCTCGACAGGAATGGAAGCATCAACTTGCCCCAGCCACGAACCTTGTGCGCGCCTCCTTGGCCTCCTCCACGCCGGATTGTCTCTTACAGATACAACCCGGTGGGAAGGATTGATTTCAGGGTAGCGTGCCACATGCCCATATAGCCGAAGCTGGCGCTGACGGCCTATGCAGGTAATAGGCCTCTATTCAGTCTCACGATGCATTCGCTGATTTGACACGTAATCGTCCCAGCGATACCGCATGATTCTGCGAAGACACTTATTACCAAAGGCATCGATTCGCCTCTTCAAGTCGCTATATAGTTTCCATATCTCATATTCATAGAGTAAGACAGGGATCACAAGCGAATTGAAGATCCGGATCTTTGTCCTTCTGCACAGGTACCGACAACGCCAACTACTTGTGCTGAGCGAGTCCATAACACCGTGGGCTATGCCAATCCACCGTAAGACTTTTTGACGTGCCCCGCCGTCATAATGGACTGCGCTACCAAGGTATGTAAAACTTTCCAAGCTCTCAATGTCCTCGCTGCACGCATGAACAGACTGTACTGTTTCATCAAGGAAGCTTCCAAACACCTGGACCATGGTCTTGAGCCAGGAGACCTCAAGTTCCAAAGGCTTTGTCTCCTCGTGCAGGGCCTCGCCTTGATCTACAACTTTGCGCAATACCCAGTCCATACTAGTGTTGAAATGTGATGTGGCAAGGACGCACCCTTGTCTAGTATAGACAATGTTTTTTTAGTGTCGCCTGTGATTATAGGCAAATGCTGCCCATCTGTGTTCTCTGATGTACTTGCCGTCGAAAGCAGAGTTAATGGGTAGCATGTGGGTGTGGGTGTTCTTTGGCCACTCGACGATTGCAGAATATATATTTAGCTCCCCTCGGGGATGGAAATCATCACACTGAGCATGCCACTTGCAGGCGCTAACCATTCTGCCACCGCCTCCTCAAATATATACGCATATATACGTTGTATGCTTATATACGTAAGTGTTTACTTTTTTATCATTTTTTGACAGATTTTGAAAAGATGGGGGCTGGATACTATTGTTATTATTATTTTTATTAATATTCTTACATTCTTTATTGTATTTATTATTATATCTATTGTTACTGTTATTATAATAATTATTATTGGTATTATTATAATTGATATTAATACTATTGCAACAACAATAGAAGCAAAAGTACTACAACTACTATCACTATACCACCACTACCACTTCTACCACCACCACTACTACAACCATCACTACTACGACTATTACTACTACTAGTTCTACTACTACTACTACTACTACTACTACTACTACTACTACTACTACTACTACTACTACAACAACCACTATCAACACCAGCAAGCTAAGGTTAAATAAAAACGGGACCAGCAATTTGAGAGACATTAATTATTTATTGAATGCTCATTATCATATAAATATGAAATGTCATATAAATAAATTATCATATAAATCATTATCATATAAATCATTATCATATAAATAAATGTCATATATATATATATATATATATATATATATATATATATATATATATATATATATATATATATATATATATATATAAATATATATATATATATATATATATATATATATATATATATATATATATATATATATATATATATATATATATATATATATATATATTAATAAATTAATAAATAACGCTTCTTTCCATGATGAGGCAAGGTAGTTAGGCATACAAATACAATTATATAACTTCAATCTCTCTTTATAAATAGTCAATGTGGATGCGTTGTAAGCGGGCATCCCTCACGACCGTGCTAGCAGGTGGCTCCTCTTCCTGAAAGGAGAGTTTGGGGTAGTTAAAGGTGGTACACTTGTGCGTCCTGTTTGTAAGGAGTGGCTTGACAGAGGAAGACGAGACGATGATGCTAGGTAGGGAGAGAAGGGCTTGCTTTTTATTCGTTCAAAGGTGATGGTGGTACCGGTTGGGGGGTAGTGGTGAGGATGGAGGTGATGGTGCTAGGAACTCAGATATGTTTGGAAATATATGCGCATGTAGGGACTCATCTGCAATTTTTTTTTTTTTTTGTGAGTATGTGAGTATATACGAACATACATGCGAATAAGTATTCATCCTACTATAAATATACCTCACGCTGACTCTCTCTCTCTCTCTCTCTCTCTCTCTCTCTCTCTCTCTCTCTCTCTCTCTCTCTCTCTCTCTCAATGTGACAATGACAAATAAAAAAATTAATGTTGCACTACATTTTTTTCTGTATATTTTCCTCTTTTTATGTGTGTGTGTAACAAGTGGTAATTTGTCTCACGGCCGACGTTTTGACCACCACTTCGACCGTCGAACACACACAGCATATTGGTCGCCTGTCGTGTTTCGAGGCCCCGTGTGTGTGTCGTGATTATGCCAGGCAATCAAGGGGAGCGTATTCTACTCAGACTGACATCAAATACACCAGTAAAATAGCGATTAGGAATAATAATAACAGTGGTAGTAGTAGTAGTCTACTAGTAGTATTGGTGGTGATGATAGTGGTTGTTGTAGTGGTAGTAGTAGTAGTAGTAGTAGTAGTAGTAGTAGTAGTAGTAGTAGTAGTAGTAGTAGTAGTAATAGTAGTAGTAGAACTAGTAGTAGTAATAGTCGTAGTAGTGATGGTTGTAGTAGTGGTGGTGGTAGAAGTGGTAGTGGTGGTATAGTGATAGTAGTTGTAGTACTTTTGCTTCTATTGTTGTTGCAATAGTATTAATATCAATTATAATAATACCAATAATAATTATTATAATAACAGTAACAATAGATATAATAATAAATACAATAATGAATGTAAGAATATTAATAAAAATAATAATAACAACAGTATCCAGCCCCCATCTTTTCAAAATCTGTCAAAAAATAATAAAAAAGTAAACACTTACGTATATAAGCATACAACGTATATATGCGTATATATTTGAGGAGGCGGTGGCAGAATGGTTAGCGCCTGCAAGTGGCATGCTCAGTGTGATGATTTCCATCCCCGAGGGGAGCTAAATATATATTCTGCAATCGTCGAGTGGCCAAAGAACACCCACACCCACATGCTACCCATTAACTCTGCTTTCGACGGCAAGTACATCAGAGAACACAGATGGGCAGCATTTGCCTATAATCACAGGCGACACTAAAAAAACATTGTCTATACTAGACAAGGGTGCGTCCTTGCAACATCACATTTCAACACTAGTATGGACTGGATATTGCGCAAAGTTGTAGATCAAGGCGAGGCGCTGCACGAGGAGACAAAGCCTTTGGAACTTGAGGTCTCCTGGCTCAAGACCATGGTCCAGGTGTTTGGAAGCTTCCTTGATGAAACAGTACAGTCTGTTCATGCGTGCAGCGAGGACATTGAGAGCTTGGAAAGTTTTACATACCTTGGTAGCGCAGTCCATTATGACGGCGGGGCACGTCAAAAAGTCTTACGGTGGATTGGCATAGCCCACGGTGTTATGGACTCGCTCAGCACAAGTAGTTGGCGTTGTCGGTACCTGTGCAGAAGGACAAAGATCCGGATCTTCAATTCGCTTGTGATCCCTGTCTTACTCTATGAATGTGAGACATGGAAACTATATAGCGACTTGAAGAGGCGAATCGATGCCTTTGGTAATAAGTGTCTTCGCAGAATCATGCGGTATCGCTGGGATGATTACGTGTCAAATCAGCGATTGCACCGTGAGACTGAATGGAGGCCTATTACCTGCATAGGCCGTCAGCGCCAGCTTCGGCTATATGGGCATGTGGCACGCTACCCTGAAATTGATCCTTCCCACCAGGTTGTATCTGTAAGAGACAATCCGGCGTGGAGGAGGCCAAGGAGGCGCGCACAAGGTTCGTGGCTGGGGCAAGTTGATGCTTCCATTCCTGTTGAGAGCTGCTTGGTATGGAAAGGGAGCCTGCATGGGGACTCGCGCGTGGTGACCCCCGGGAGTGGCGTTGTAGGGTGGGCGGGACGACGCGTCCCTCGGCGTATGCCCCCAATGATTGATTGATTGATATGTATAACACACACATTCATGACCTTCCATCCTATCATTCCCTCACCTCATCCTCTGTGGCCTCCTCTCTTGCCGTAGCTGCTTCTTCTGTATCCGCCTCTCCCTTTGCCGTGGCCGCCGCTCCTCCGCCTGTGGCCCTTGCGTCGCGAAGCCTCAGGCAGCGCCAGGCCACAGGTGACCAAAGAGAGCAGCACCACCACCATCAGCTGAAGAGATAAAACGGGGTAAGGTGAGGCGGACCAGAAACCTTGAACGAAAGGGAGGTAAAGAGACAAGGGGAGAAAAGATGCCCGGTAGAAGGAGGAAAAGAAGGAAGGGGTGTTACATGGGAGGAAAGAAAGGAGGGGGAGGAGTAGGACATGTGAAAGGAGGATATAGATACTAAAGAAATAGGAAAACAAGCAGGGATTAAGTGAGATGAAAAGAATGGAAAAGAGTGAAAGTTGGATGTTGGACTGTAGGAGAGAGAAGATACATATATCAGACAGGCGGCAAAGGAAACATACAGGCATGAAGAAAGGTATACAAATAAGACGGTCATAGATACACTAAGAGACACAGTATTAGACAGATGTATCAAAGGTACCAGACATACAAACTATCAAACTTACAGAGAAAGACATAATGATTAATTATGAAACACAGATAGACTTGGAGATTCACGGAAAAACAGAGACAGAGACAAACATAAATGGAGACCTTCAGAGAGAAACAGGCTGCAAAGAGTAACGAACGACACATAGACTATTTAACCACAAACAAAAGAGGCAGACAATAAAAAAAGCTATATAAAGTTACAAGATTGGAAAAAAAGGGGTTGAACAGAAAGTCAATGTTACCAGCTTGAATATTGCGACCATTATGCTTCCTTTCCTCCGTACTCAACTCGTACTAACCAAAATACTCACTCCTCCTCCTTATATACGCGTCCGTACAAACCATCACACACACATACACACACACACACTCGTTACCCAACAAAATGACTCTAAAAAACACTGTTGCAACAAAGTAGCAAGATGAAGGATGATGCTGTCTACACACACACACACACACACACACACACACGCACACACACACACACACACACACACACACACACACACACACACACACACACACATACGAGTGAAGTGAATGTGTGGATGAGTGTGTCACTGGAGGATCTGTTGAGATAGGTCAGCTCTTCAATGTTTCCAAGAAAGTATACGGGTATAAGAATTGCACTGTGAATTTTCAACTAGAATCCTGTACATTTTGATAGCCAGAGAGAGAGAGAGAGAGAGAGAGAGAGAGAGAGAGAGAGAGAGAGAGAGAGAGAGAGAGAGAGAGAGAGAGAGATTGTCAGTATAGCAGCCGAAAAGACAGAAAGATAGGCAATTTAAGACAAAGACGGACAAGGCAGGTAGACAGACAAATAAAAACATTCAGACAGACCACAGAATAACTACAAAAGCGCATAATAGGAGGCGTCTATGTACAGTACGTACTACGTATATAGTTAAGATATAAACGCAGAACAGAAAGTGAGGGCGAGGATTCCACTGAAGAGGGGATGACTTAGCTTTGAAATTATTTAATTACGTGAAGTATAATCTTAAACCTTGGCACCCTAATAACTCAAGCATAACAAGCTATAAGAATAACTAAATATACAAGAAAGAAACTATATAAAGACAAATTGAAGGGATGGAATACCACACTGCATATCAATACTTAGCAAAGTGCTTGAATCAACAAACTTAAGTCCATATGGTAAAGCTTATCTTGAAGTTGTAAGTCGGGAAGTAAATGGCTCAGTCTTAAGGGATGTCCAGACGAGCGGGCCTGATTGGCGGGCATGCCTGTCATCGGGCACTTTTGACGGGCAAACAATCGAAATGTCCGATCCCCCGTTGCGCGAATTTACCAGGCGGTGCCCGGTGGCTTGAAAAGATACGACTCTGTCAGATGCCAAGTTAGCATTGGAGATCCATAGAAGGCTTGCCTCCCATTAATGACTTCGTTGTAACACGGTTCACATCAGGAACTTTATACACACAGGCACAGCAATAATTATGCTACACAATTCTTTCTTCGCAGTAGTACTGGGCACCATGTTTATCTTACCACACTCGACAACCTACTGGCATCATCGGGCACGCCCGCCTATTCATCGACTCTGCCGTGTGGACCATGGAATTATTATATATATTATAGCTATATTATAGCTCCATGGCGTGGACAACGTACACGGGCATGCCCGGCAGAATTTGTCCGCCGACCGCGCTGCCTGCCGGGCACGCCTGCTCGTCTGGACATGCCTTGAAGGCATGTCATCATTCATGAAATTATTCTACTTTTCATCATAACTGTAGTAGTAGTAGGAGTAGTAGTAGCAATACTAGTAATTGTAGTAGTAGTAGCAATACTAGTAATTGTAGTAGTAGTAGTAGTAGTAGTAGTATACATATATAATAGTAGTAGTAGTAGCAGCAGCAGTAGTTGCAGTAGTGAAATCAATCATACTAATAATCATAATAATAATAATGAAAATAGTAATTATTACAAAAATAATAACAACAATTTTGATGATAACAACAACAATAAAATAAATATTAGTAAAAATAATGAGAAGTGGAAGAATTATGTTAATAACAATAATAATGAAAATAATAATAATAATGATAATAATAGCAATACAAATAATAGTAATAATAATAATGATAACATCGTGGTGGAGATGGTGACATATTCCTTTTCTTTCCGATCCCGTACGGAATCAATACGTACGCATTGTACGTACGTACGTACAATAATAATGGGAAGAAGAGCAAGAACAATGAGAATAAAAAGAACAAAAAAAAAGAAGATAATGAAGAATATAATTGTAGCTACTAATGACAATGATGAAAATGACAATATTTTTCCCTTAAGACATGATTTGTATAAATCAATTAAAACATCATACATGAAAAAGTGTTCAACATCCACGTACACACACGTCTGTATTACAAGAGAAATTAAAGATAAACAATACAAAAACGGTAACCAAACTAATACCATCAAATATTTGTTCTTTGTAGTTAGTTATTTCTCTTTTGTTTAGTGTACGTCAGACAAAATGTAATTATCCATTAATTTAAATTTATACTACATTTAAAGTCAAAATAATCGACTTGTATGGTGTATGAATCTATTATGTAAGGTGTATGTGTGTATGAGTGTATAATGGTGAAAGTGTAGTCTATTTCATTATTATCACGTAGCCTACAGTCCCAAGGTTAGATAGGATTTTAAAGGAAATTAATGTACTGTGACAGGTTAGTGATGTGGTAATAGTTCTCTGGTTCTAGAGTATGTCAATGGTAGTGTTGTTGTTGTTATTGCACACCCCTTCCCCTCCCCCTCCCCCGTCGCCTTACTCTGCTCTTCAAGGTAAAGATATGCTACGCATAGCATATCTTTACCTTGCTGCTCTTACTCCTATGGGTGACTTCGTAATACTTTGACTCTCTCTCTCTCTCTCTCTCTCTCTCTCTCTCTCTCTCTCTCTCTCTCTCTCTCTCTCTCTCTCTCTCTCTCTCTCTCTTCTCCTCTCTCTCTCTCTCTCTCTCTCTATATATATATATATATATATATATATATATATATATATCTCGTGAGTGTGTCGAGGTGGTGTGTTGTAACAGGTGACGCAATACAACGTGACGCTGTTACCTGCATGGCCACAGATGAGGACGCCGACACCACCACCACCATCGGTAACATCCTTTCCACTATTTCCACTACCACTGCCACTGTCATTGATTACATAATTTCTAGTAAATATTCAACAACCACACAATTTAGAACATCATATCTAGTATCAATTCTACTAATTTCAACACCATCTATAAGACTATAATTTTTTTTTATCATGCCAGTAAAAATAAAAGATAATCAGGTACATTGGCGATGTGCTTTGATTTTGGTATATCTTTTATCTTTTTAGGTACTCATGTTTTTGGTACTCATAACACCTCCACTACTCCTACAACAACAACAACAACAACAACAACTACTACTACTACTACTACTGCTACTACTACTTTGACTCGAACCGCTGACCGAATGCGCAGGGATGCTGCACACGCGAGCCCGCAGCTCTACCAACCGAGCCACCCTGACGGGTCCACGAAAACAAGAGCATCATTAACACTATAGTGACTACAACCACAACTACCACTATTACTGCAACCACCATTACTGCTACTTCTAGTACTACTACATATTACTTCTACCAGTAACAATAATGCTACTACTACATACAAGTAATACCAGTAACACCCGCCACACACCTTTAACTGCCACTATGATTACACAGCGCGGGTTTTTTTCTTACAACTGATATGATTTCTAAAACTAACGTTGCTATTTCTATCACCATGATCCAAAATACCACTATTACCACTACCATTACTGTCATCACGACCACTTAGATTGTTATCACCACAACCACCATCACTACGCTACCACCATCACCACCACCCCCCCATCCCTGTATACCACTATGACACAACCACAATCCTTTCTCACCACACAAAGATAGATTCGCACAAACACAGAAAAGAAGAAAAAGAAAAAGAAGAAAAAATAAGAAATATGAAAACCTGTAATATACGGCGCTGAAAAGGATATAGAAAATACGAGTGTCCAATTACCCGAAATGAATCTATCCAAGAAGGTGTGTGTGTGTGTGTGTGTGTATTGGTAATATTTGTTTATTGCCAACAATGATTGATGGCAATATTTGTTTATTGCCATCACCGAATCACATAAACCAAATTTAATGTAAGTATAAAGTACATGCACAGTCTGTCGAGCAAAAGCTCCCCGACATATATATTTATATATACAAATATAATATGTAATACAGGCAACTTTATTGTACTGATTTACGATAAATAGGACTTTAATTAAAAAATGAGACATCGAATTAGATTTACTTGAGTTTAGGTGAAAATGTTCAGTGTGTGTGTGCGTGTGTGTGTGTATGTGTGTGTGATGTGTGCGTGTGTGTATGTGTGTGTGATGTGTGCGTGTGTGTATGTGTGTGTGATGTGTGTATGTGTGTGTGATGTGTGCGTGTGTGTATGTGTGTGTGATGTGTGCGTGTATGTATGTGTGTGTGATGTGTGCGTGTGTGTATGTGTGTGTGATGTGTGCGTGTGTGTATGTGTGTGTGATGTGTGCGTGTGTGTGTGTGACTGTGTGTGTGTATGCGTGTGTGTGTGAGGTGTGTGTGTGAGGTGTGTGTGTGTGTGTGCGTGTGTGATACTACCACAAAGGAGTCACTTGTTTGCGGCTAATAATCGCAATCTCTATGTGGGGATGGGGGTGATTGAAATGTTATGCCACATATATACACATATCTATAATAATATAAGCGAAAGTGTGTGTGTGTGTGTGTGTGTGTGTGTGTGTGTGTGTGTGTGTGTGTGTGTGTGTGTGTGTGTGTGTGTGTGTGTCTGTCCGCGATAGGTGCCGCCCCCTGTGGCGGAATCCCATCATATGTCACAGCTTTGGAATCAGGTTGACCAGGGGAAGGTTTTAAGCCCACTTATAGGATGATGCGATCCCTTTTTTTTTTTTTTTTTTTAGCAGCCTATTAGCGATAACTGTGAAGAAAAAAAAGTGGGTTGCGAGAATTGAGGAAACCTTGATGTAGGGTAATGGGTAATAGGTGAGTGAATGGGTGGGGTGATGGGTAATGGGTGTAGGGTGATGGGTGAGTGAATGGGTGGGGAGTGATGGGTGATGGGTGAGGGAATAGGTGGGGGGTGATGGGTAATGGGTGAGTGAATGGGTGTGTGGTGATGGGTAATGGGTGAGTGAATGGGTGTGTGGTGATGGGGTAATGGGTGAGTGAATGGGTGGGGGAGATGGGTAATGGGTGAGTGAATGGGTGGGGGGAATACATACATTTCAGGAAAGTTAGAAGGGGCTATTTGGAGAGTCTGTGTTTGGGGGGCCGAGGTGGTGGGTATGGGTCTATTGGAGAGTCTGTGTTTGGTGGGGCCGAAGGTCGGCCCACCAAACACAGGTGGGGGGGCCGGGGGCCCCACCAATTGCCCTCCGCAGGAGCTAGCCAAAAAGCCCGCCGGAGGGCGGCTTTGCTTTCAGGAAAGTTAGAAGGGGCATGATGTGAAGGGGTTTGGGCGTAATAACATACATTTCTACATCCATGATTTCAGGAAAGTTAGAAGGGGCTATTGGAGAGTCTGTTTTTTGGGTGGGCCGAAGGCTCACCAATAGCCTCCGCAGGAGCTACCCAAAAAAGGCCGCCCGGAGGGCGGCTTGCGGCTAGTTATACACATAAAGCGTGGCAGCAAGCACCTGAAGTAAAAGTAAAACCAGCAAAAGGATATTTTAAAGATAGCCCTATCTATCCCAAAACAAGGTTACCATTTATTTCAGCTCATTTTTACTGAAGCTGAGAAAACCCCGATCAAAAATATCGAAAATCGACATCTTTTTCTTTCTTTAGTCCTTTAACTCACTAACCACGAACCGGAAAAAAGGTTAAATAAGACACCAAATGTTGCTCTAATCCTGATGACTTCAAAACCTGTCTTGAATTGCCATACATTGGATGGAAGGATACAAACAAAGTTTAAACTGAGTTAGCTACCGAACGAACGATTACAATCCCAGTAGTGGACTTCCAACTTTAAAAGGGAAAGTATATGTGTGTAAAAAACTGCAGAAACTAGTTTAGAAAAATATTCTATGTTAAAGATGTTCAAGGACAAAAAACAAGAATTGGGTTGGAGAAATGTATATTATCCATTCCTGCATTCCACCACTGAGTGAAGCATGCGAACACTGTTGCGTTAGTGGAGGGAGGAATGGGCAATGTATATTTCTTCCATGCCAATTCTTGTTTTTAACCTTTTTCCATCCCTACATCTTGAATATTTTAAGATGATTTTTTTGGTTACAAGAAAACATACAACTAAACCATAAACAGTTCCTTCCATGCATAGATCAGGACAAAACGATATAGGGACCTCCATACCCACCCCTCACTCCGGAAAACGAAATGGTAAAAAATGTGATACAAGTCAGTTATTGAGATGAATTAGAAAAAACTAGCTATTGAGAAAGAAAACGAAGACATGAATATCTTATAGCAAGGACGATGAGAACAACGGCGGTGACGATGACAACAACAACGACGAGGAAAAAGAGCAAGAGGATCAACATCAGTCAACCACATATTCACAGCCATTACATGCTTCACTGTTACACACGCTGGTCACCGCCACCCAAACACTCACACTAATTGGCTCCCACGAGAAGTGTATCGCGGGGCGTCATATGGTGTGGTGAGGGGTGAGGTAACACGTCGGTGGTTAGACGCTGCGTAAGGGTGTGTAGGTACTGACGAAAACTGGAAAAGTGATAAAGGTTCTTTTGGAAGTGGCCACGTTTTTCTTTAGCTAATACAAAGACTACTGTATACTGGACTTGCTTCAGGTGTTCCGCGCCAACCGGCCCATGTTCAGCGGGGGCCGATCGGCAAGGGGAACAAGTGTTCCATGAAAATAAGCTAAATATACCAGTTTCAAGTGATTTAGTTATATAAAAAGCATATCAATGTGAGCATGAAATATTCAAGATTCCGTAGATATAGGTTTTGTGTTGTTTTGATGTTAAAATGGTGAAATATACATAAGTAAATGAGGTGACTTTACTTCGTGATGCGTATGCCTTACTACAATAGTAAATATCATTGGTACTAAAGATTTTCAGCTGGTCAAAAACATTATATAATTTTTCTCTGCCTATCCATGAGGACCACTGATCTATATAACGTAGATCGCGGAAGCCTGGCTTAGCACTGGTTCCAACTGTCCGCCATCTTGCCGTAACCAAAACAAAGCCTTGTTTCTGCGGCTCGCGTTGCTGTCTGGCTGTGTTATCGATTCGTCATGCCAAGCTTTGCTTGCTGTCTGGCTGTGTTATCGCCTCGTCATGCCAAGCTGTGCTGCTATGTCCTGTACAAACAGACCAGGACCTGGAAGTGGCAAATCTTTCCACCTGTGAGTAACACCACACACACACACACACGCACCCACCACACACACACACACACCCACCCACCCGCCCACACACCCACCACACACACCCACACCCACACCCACACACACCCAGACACCCACACCCACACACACACACACACCACACACACACCCACACCCACACCCACTCCCCACCCAGCCCATCCACTCTTAATCCATCTACCCACTCCAGTCATCCAACTACTAGTTAAAAAAAAATAAAGGTGGATATGGTATACTTTTTTTTATATAAGTAGATATAGATATAAGTATATTTTTTTTATACTTGTTAACAATTAGTGGGGAACGGAAGCAGACCTGAGTGCGGTTATGATACAAATGATCATAGCGCTTCCTAATAAGCGGTGCTTGTTCTAATGGAGATAGCTTTATTTTGCGAAGAAAAAAAAAAGTATACCTTGTGGTTAAAGTTAGGTTAGGTTTCATTACAACCTATAAGGTTAGGTTAGGTTTCATTAAAACCTTTAAGGTTAGGTTAGGTTTCATTAAAACCTATAAGGTTAGGTTAGGTTTCATTAAAACCTTTAAGGTTAGCTAGGTTAGTTTTCATTAAAACCTATAAGGTTAGGTTAGGTTTCATTAATATTATTATTTTTTTTTTTTGGGGGTGGGGGTTGCGCAAAATAAAACTATCTCCATTGCAACAAGCACCTATTGTAGGCCAAGAAAAAATAGTTGATGTCTCTTAAAACGACCGCAAAACTCTCGTCCATTATTACCAAAAGTTGTTTCGTAGTCTATATGAAACCATAGTCGTTTCGTACACTCAGCTCAGAGTTGAACTTGACTACTAGAGTTGCGAAACGACACCAGGTATGTACGAAAATACTCAAAATCAGTGTACGAAACTAACTACTTTCAATTCAATATACCTAATTAAGAAAGGTTTTTTGATTAGGCCAAAGGTTTTTGATTAATTTAAACTTCCTGTAATCCCCGAGAGTAGCTTCTAGGGACCACTGTGGCTCGCGCCGTACCCGTGGCCGCGGCGGTACGGGGCTGGCGCCGTTATAGTGGACGAGAACTGCGCGTTCGCTCATTAGGTCAGACACACACACACTCGGGGGCTAACACTGCACTCTTAGCTTCTCTCGCTTTACCACATACACCACACCTGTCACTACACACCTGTACGGCCTCGCAACACACCTGTCACTACACACCTGTACGGCCTCGCAAGACACCTGTCACTACACACCTGTACGGCCTCGCAACACACCTGTCACTACACACCTGTACGGCCTCGCAACACACCTGTCACTATATACCTGTACGGCCTCACAAGAC
Source organism: Chionoecetes opilio (assembly GCA_016584305.1). Classification (NCBI taxonomy): domain Eukaryota; kingdom Metazoa; phylum Arthropoda; class Malacostraca; order Decapoda; family Majidae; genus Chionoecetes; species Chionoecetes opilio. The sequence continues at coordinate 72,436 of JACEEZ010024594.1, forward strand.
ACCTGTCACTACACACCTGTACGGCCTCGCAACACACCTGTCACTACACACCTGTACGGCCTCGCAAGACACCTGTCACTACACACCTGTACGGCCTCGCAACACACCTGTTGTCTGTGTATCACCGTAAATAAATGACTTGGAAGGTTCGACGATGCACTAGGTTGGAAGTTTAGTAGTAGTAGTAGTAGGTGTTAATAGTAGTTGTAGGTGGTAATAGTAGTAGTAGGTGGTAATAGTAGTAGTAGTAGTGTAATGCCCGGAAATTCGGAAGAGACAGGATGGAAATTCCTATCATACAATTCCCGGGTTATGTACCTGTAAGAAGGAAAAAGGTTTCAATAACCATATGTTTGTTCTGGGGCAAGTTGTCGCCTAGGCCCAGTATATGGAGGAACAGGTTATTCTTATTATACTAAGGTCAATCAAATCTTTTCTGTTCTCGTAATATTTATCTTCTTTCTTTCTTTCTCCCACTTTTATCTCCCCCCCCATACACTCAGAATACGAGTCCAAATGCGTGGGACATTTATTTCGCGATCGTCGATAACTGGTAGATTCAAAACTTTTCATCCTCCCCTTACCCTCCTGACAGATCAAGGAACACTTAGATTCTTAATGTCCTTCAAAATAGACACAATAGTGACAGATCACGTTTATAAATGGGTGGGTTAGTCGAGTTATTCGCTAAATTGAAAGTCGACCAAATTTCTATTCCGACTCCGATACCTCGTCGCTCTGGAAAACACGTTCGTAGGCTGAACAAAAAGGGAGAACACCTCTCCCCGAATATTAGAATAAATGTATTAAATTCTTCTATATCAAAGTAAAAGAACTGTATTATAGGCAGCCATTTCATATGCATACTTGTTTCATTAGCTAATTAGAGTCATTCGTGGTCTTATACTCCCTTCAGGGGAAGCCTTTCATAAGGATCCGAACATTCCCTTTCTTCCCGCTTCTCCCAAATTTGCCGTGGCATACCACGAGGACGTTAGTCATCTCTCTACTCCCTTCAAGGTAAGACATACAGTAACTCACCTCCATCTTCCCCCTTGTTATAGTGTATCTATCTATATATCTATATATAGGTACAGTTGTTTAGTTTTCATTAACGCATAGGAGGCCTGGCCTGTCCTTATAAGTGTTATTAAAGAGTCATCTTTCTACTCCCTTCAAGGCTCCGGCGAGTGTCTGCCGAAAAAGAAGCCAAGCCACATATCACAGTGAACACCACACCAACCCATTACTCTCACATTTTTCTCTCCTATATAGATATTCCATGTATACCTATAGTGCTCAGTTGATACGGACATAGATGGTAGTTCTAAGGACAAAATTCAGTGAGTTAGGTTATGCTCCGTAGAGCTTTCCTGCGCCAAAATTAGATTCATACATGTATCTAGGATCTCAAACAAGAGAAATAATATTTCATGGTGAATAAACCGGATGATGTTTAAAATATAGCTTCTTGTGTTTATTGCAAAACCCCCAGGTGATTATTCCCTTGTTATGGAAATACTTCCCCAAGTCTCCAAAAAGAGTTTCAGCCTCACTCGGTGTAATACTAAGTATCCACCCCGACTACCAATAATTCTCATATAGTAAATCGTGTTCCGGGAGTAAACCATAGAACTACTCGCCTGGACTGGTGGCAGCATTTCCCCTTACTAACCTTAAGTTCATCCCAATTCAGTTGTGACGAGGAGATTTTATTAGTCAATGAAGAATTCTAACAAATTAATATCATTCAACCCAAAGGTGTCATTAAAACATAAAAACCCTGGCATCACAGTAGTAGGTGTTAATAGTAGTAGTAGGTGGTAATATAGGCTATCACATGCCAGCAGCCAACACCCAGCCACTGCCTGGCCGGCCCATGTATTTGTTTTGGTTATGACAAGATGGCGGCTGGTGACTTCAGTATCTCTGCCACAGCTAGCCCAGATCCGCGATCCATGTTATATAGATCAGTGATGAGGACAGGCAAAAAGTTATTGCCTTGCTTGTACCAACCCCATTTCTCTGGTGACATATCTATTCTATCTATCCATTCTTGAACTTGAAGATAGACACGAAGACTGAGGTATTTTGCTGCTGATGATGAAGGTGGCAATACTTCGGGTTGCACAGGAGACGTGCTGCTGCCTACTTTCTGGTGGAAATGTTGGAAACGGAGGAAGTTCAGTGCGTCATCAGGAATTCAGGATGGCCTTTGTAGATTTGAACTAGTGCCTTTTTTCCACCAGTAACCACATTCGCGGGTGTTGAGGTCTGGCTAGAGAGCACGTGTGCTTGCTCCAGAAATAGCTTCTTTGTGGGGATCAATTTCAGGCCTGCTTTCTTTCCAATGCCATATAGGGAAGATGTAGTGTCACAACCCAGTATGGCATGCACAAACAAAATGTTGTCACATATCTCTGGAGCAAGAGCTGTTTGCATCACTGCAATATACCAGCCAGCATCTTGAGGCTTTCTTGGTACAGGAACGAGGTTCTGGCCTTAAATATACGTACACCGCACCCAGTGTTGATGGTGTGCAATGCCAGAACAAAAGAATGAGGATGTCTGTGTCGTCTGCTACCATGCACAAATGTGGGTCTTGTGAAATTCCTGGTAGCAACAACAATGGCATGCAGTCTGCACAACCAGTAAATCAGCATCTGCCTTAGCCTGTTCAATATGGCATCCTGCCTTACTTAATCAATTACTTGATCAGCTAATTGGTGGATAAACTTCTGTTTGTTGACATAATTTGCGAGGAAGTCATCTCTTTTCCCCTGGAACAACATGGCATCAGATACGTGTACAGTTGTGCTAGCATGGACCATCCCTCTTCGCTGGTGAGTAACATCTTTGGTTGATGGTCCCTCAGGCTTGACTTGTGTAGGCTTGGCATATTATGTCGGCATACGTAGCACCCCGATTCCAGCTTATTCTATGGAGCAATGCACCACCATCCAGTATGTATTGTACATGTATCACCTGATGAAATAGGTAAGTCAGGGGGCATCAACTTCCACAGGGCATCCATCAGACAGTGAAGACTTACTTGAGAGTCTTGGGGTTCTCCCGTTCTCAAAGAATGCAGATGGATACCTTTACAATTAATGTTCAATCACTTCAGCAAGATTGTCGTTCCGTTTGCCAGCAGTTACTAGTCTTTGGAATAGGAGCTGTTGATCGATGTTGATGAAATTTCCTTTGATTTTCACTGCATTTCTGTTACTATATGGGAGGGATTACTTGTTCCTTCTTTTTGAATGTTTGTTGTTCAACGGTTTTACCAACCATGTTCTGAAGAACTTTCGGCCCAACTTCTGATGCTTGATCAACATTATCAGATTCATCTGCAGTCACTCCAGTAACTTTGTTGTACAGATCAAAACTGTCGGTGCATGGATTCCTTGAAGACAAGAACGCAACCATTTTGTGAGTATCTGACAAATCTTTGGCCATTATAGTTGCAATAGGAGCAGTCAACAACTCGATGATAATCTCGAAATCTGTACAGTCGTCCTGCCATTACCAAGTACCAGGCGAAAATATAGTTAGTGTATTAAGTGAAACAAAATGACTTCCAAAAACAAAGATATATTTTTGGTAGTTTTTTTCCGTGTGACATTTATTATTGAAAGACAAATTAAGAAAAGAAAACATATCAATATTAAGTACGACCATTTCCGCGTAAAGGTGACCTACGCAACCTGCCACCAATAGAGAATGCACAAGTTCTCCTATACCTGTAGAACAAGAGAGGGTGGATAGTACCAAAAATAAGTGCCTTCGAATGTGAGAGAAGCTTTCAGCTTCATAAGGAGGTACCGGAGGTAAATTTATCGTACATGTACGATAACTATTGCACGTGTGGCAAAACTGAGGCAGGGCCACACAGGGGTGCGGGGTGGGAGGGGTTTCCATTGTATGATTTGAGTATAATTTTAATACGATAACAAGATATTGTCATTTATTCTGCTTAGTTTCACTTTGCTGTAGACTTATTTGCAATTTTTCTATATACATCTTATTTCGATCAGTCCATCGAACTGTCATCGAACTCATCGTGACTGTCAACGTCAGTGGATTTGTGTGTGTGTGTGTTTTTCCCCCAACAATAATTCTGCTATATTGTGTCTATTAATGATCAGAAAATTATTTCCATATTGTGTAAACCTAAATACATATAAAATAGAGTACTTGACAGTAACTGCTGAATGCTTGGTTGTTCATAACTATATAAATTATAAGAATAATGTAGAATAGGCAGCTTATACAGAACTGCTTCCACCCCTGGGCACGCAGTGGCGTAGCTACGGGTGGGCCTGGGTGGGCACGTGCCCACCCACGAGAAGCCGGTGCCCGCCCAGGTGCCCACCCACTGGCCACGGCTGCCGTGTGGTGTGGGAGCCGTGTTCCACTAGGTAGGACTGAGGGAGCATGCATGGAGTATTATAAATAATTTCTACTGATGACTTACCCTCGACCTCAAATACAATAAATATTTTTCCTCTGCTTGAAAGAAAGAAACATGCCTCTGAGTGAGTTAAATTCATATACTTTCTATTGATCACTTTTAATAGCAACGAACATAACTAAATTACACCAGTTACCCTTACAAATGTTCTATAATGCCTTGTGTTGGTACTTAATTGGTACGTGTCTCCCTCTTGACTGCACAGTTCTTCTCATTATTGGAAAAACTGTATGTATTCATCAGTGGATCTTATGTCCATGCAAAATGGTTGGATGCGCAAAAGGAAATGTATTCCAATGAGCAAACTAGAGAGCTACAACGACTTTCAGATACCAGATGGGCTTGCAGGTATGATACTTGCAAAGTAATGAAAGAGAGACTGAATGCCGTTCTGCGTGTTCTAGAAGGTTTATCAAATGACTGCAATGCTGATAGAGCTATTGATGCAAGAGGACTTTTAGGTCAAATAGATGCTGGGTTTGCTATGAAGCTAGCCATTATGACACATATTCTTGGTAGGATAAATCAGTTATCAAATTTGCTACAATCAGCCAATCTTGACATGGTAAAAGCTGTAGAATTAATTGAAACTGTAAGAGCCCACCTTGAAGAAATGCGGTCAGACCAAGCCTCTTTTGATGCTTTGTGGGATGAAGTTGAGAGAAACTCAGCAGCTCATGGTTTTGATACTTCAGAGTGTAGAATGTGTAGATCACCAAGGAAACAGAAACTGTCTACAAAATTGCAGGATTTTGTTGTTACTGATTATATTGGAAAACAGTCAGGGAGCACACACTCTGATTTCAGTGTTAAGGATTCAACACGAATTAACTTCTTCTATCCTACTCTAGATCATATGTTAACAGAAATGACAAGGCGCTTCAATAATGAAGCATGTGAACTTATGAAAGCATTACAGGCACTGAATCCACAAAGTAAGGAGTTCTTATCTTTTGAGAAAATGTCTGGACTTATTCATGCATTTCGTGCTAATGAGGAAGATCTTAAACATGAGCTGCACTCTGTAAAACGCATGTTAGAAAGACGCTATAAGGATGTAAGTGACAATGAAAAGCCCAAATCACTGTTAGATTTAGTGAGAATTCTTGGTCCATATGAAGAGGCATTTCCTGAGTTCTACAGACTGGCCAAAATTTATGTAGTATTACCTGTGTCATCAGCTTCAGCAGAGGGAAGCTTTTCTGCTCTGAAATTAATCAAAACTACATTGAGAAATACAATGGGCAATGAGAGATTAGGTAATCTTGCTGTGTTGTCAATTGAAAGCAGGCGAGTTAAAAGCCTTGATTTAGAAGAATTTGTTGATAAGTTTGCTGAGAACCACAAGAACAGAAGAATTCTGCTTAAATGAGGTATTTTCACTTGCTCAGTGGAAATTTTTATTTCATTTGCCTGCTGCTTTAAAATTTCTGCATTTTTTTATTTTCAGTATCAATTATGTGATTTCTATTTTGTATAAGTGGTAATATATGTATTTAATTTTTTGTCATGACTGCTTTATTTCGTTCTCCATCAGCAACTGGATGATACCCTACAGTACTGAACACACACTCCTAGAATAAAATCTAATAACCTTCCATAGTCCATACGACATCAGATAAACTCTTGATATTGGTCAGAATGCAAAATATGCAAGGGGGGGGGGGTCTTGGCACTGTAAGTGAAAGTAAGTCCCCAGTCCCCACCAAACTCCTCAGCTGTATGGGCTTGTTCCGCTCATCTAGTGCCCACCCATAGTCAGCTGTGCCCTCCCAGGTGCCCACCCAATCATAAATACCTAGCTACGCCACTGCGGCCTGGTGACACAAATTTGGTCCCACGTACGAGTTTGTACCGGAATGACGGAGTTGTTGGATACTCCTATTGTGTCCTTATGTTGTTCGCTGGTTTCATTGCTGACTGCAGACAATTCTTGCATCTCCTTCCCAAGCATTGCTAAGTTTATCTCAAATGTTGCACCCTTGAGAGTAGCCATATGCGACGCTGGGTCTCACCCATGCCTCCCTCACGAGCAGTGGCGTACCCAGAAAATTGAGAAGGGGAGGCCAATATATATATATATATATATATATATATTATATATAATATATATATATATATATATATATATATATATATACATATATATAATATATATATTATTTAATATATATATATATATATATATATATATATATATATATTATATATATATATATATATATATATATATATATATATATATATATATATATATATATATATATATATATATATATATATATTATATATATAATATATATATATAGGGCTGTTCAAATAATATAAAAGTTCTGGGAGACTTCGGGCCACATGTTGTTCTTGTTCCACTTGGGGTCTTGTAGGTGCACATTAAATTGAACTGAATCGGATAAGATTTAAAGGTCCCCCAGAGCGACACATGATTTTGTACGGGGAGGTTGTGCCGTCGTGACGCTCTCCGCTTCTTACACTGCACTAACTGCCGCACCTGCACAAACTGCCACATCTGCACTAGGTAAAAAGCGTTGCAGCAAATGTATTGAACGTCTATTAAGAACCCCGGTAATAACATTACTTGTTCGGGGAACTAAAAGTTATCATTTTCAGTCGCGATGACTAACAGAACAGAGAACTTAAATATTCCCATTTTTCCTTTCACAGGTGCGATGGCTTCTACTCGCAAACAGTGGTGGTTGATCGGTCACCCGGAGGAGAACATCACCGGGAGCCGTCTCCCCTCGAAGGGGCAAGTGCTCCGAAAGTTCTACTTCCACCACGGTCTGGAAAAGAAAACAAAGGCGGAGGCTGCGAAGGAGACCGTGGAGGAAGTCCTGGGGATTTGGGAGAAGGCAGGTCTCCCTACCTCCACACTGCGTTACAACAAGGCGAAGCTGCTCAAGTTAGTGGAGGCCTACGAGGGTCTTCAGAAGCACAAGAAAAGAGCTTCGGAAACGGCATGAATGAAGGAGGATATCTTTCAAGGGGACCTTGATGACTTGTTCGATGTGGCGCACAGAGATGCCCTTGAGAAGACCACAAACGAGGAGGACAGGGCCTTCCTCATCAGCCAAAGAGAGGATCGATCGACTTCCTCCATGATCGGACTGGACACTGTGTCAGCGAGGCTTCAAGAGAAAAAGCGGAAGCGGAGGTGAAGCGGAAGCAGGCTGCGGAGATGGAGAAAAAGATCGCCTCAAGTAGTGTGCCTTCAAGCCAGGTGGCTTCATCGTCTTCGTCCTCTCACGAGGAAACGGATGGAAGTGATGCCGAGTTCAAGTGCCTAAGTCCTCCTAAGAGAAGAGCTGGAAAGAAGTCTGACATGATCCTGTCAAAGGAATTGACCACCAAACTGGACCGCTTCAAGGTCTCAGATCCGGCTGCGATGGCAGTGGTAGGAGCCGTGGCCAAGGCAACCGGTCAGAACATCGACAACATCACGCTCTCTACGAGCTCCATCCGCCGCCATCGGAGAAAGAACCGAAAGGAAGTGGCCACTGCAGAGAAGATCGAACTCCCAGAGAGATGCCTTGTGCTACTTCACTGTGATGCCAAGCAGCTGCCTGACATCGCTGGGAGACGTAAACGCGTTGAGAGGCTCGCCATTCACGTTACAGGTGGGGACAAGGAGTACCTCTTGGAAGTAGCCAAGATCCCCCAAGGCACTGGGCATCACATGGCAGAGGCTGTCCTCAAGGCGGTATCCGACGCTGGACTGGAGGCGCGCATTCAAGGAATCGTGTTTGACACTACTGCCTCGAACACGGGTCCCAATGGAGGAGCCTGCATCAAGATTCAGGAGGGTCTGGGAAGGAATCTCCTCTGGTTTGCGTGCAGGCACCACATCCTGGAAGTGATCCTTGGGGACGTTTTCAAACACTGTTATAGACCATCTGGCGGGCCTAACGTCCCTCCCTTCGTCCGGTTCCAGGACCAGTGGGACGTCCTCGACCAGAAATCTTGGACGTCCTCCATGGATGAAGAAAGCCTCCTGCCTCTCCTGACAGGCGAGCTGTCTGATGCAAGGGAGACAGCTTTGAGCGAGCTCAAGAGTGCCATCGAACAAGGAAGCCATCCAAGAGACGACTACAAGGAGCTCTTGGTTCTCTCCTACATCTTCCTGGGAGGCGATATTGGGACGACTTTCAAGATGAGGGCACCAGGAGCGTTTCATCAAGCGAGATGGATGTCGAAGGGAATCTACGCTCTCAAGATTTTCCTCTTCAGGTCTCAGTTTCGGCTGACCTCTCATGAACCATGGAACAGGTGTCCCTCTTCGTCGCCCTCCTCTACGCCATTCCGTGGAACGAGGCCATGGTTCCTTTCCATGCTCCCTACAACGATCTCCTCTTCATGAGGGAACTTTGCAGATAATCCCCAACGAGCGCGTTGCTGAAGTGGCCCTGAAGGTATTCAAGCGCCATCTCTGGTACGTGTCAGAAGACTTGGTGCCTCTCTCTCTCTTCGACGAAAGGGTTACAAAAGAAGAGAAGGCCTCCATGGTCCAGAACATGAAGAGGGAGGGGGGGAAGGGGCTGCAACGTCTGGACAGAAAGGCCTTCAATCCCAACAAGCCTCTTTCAGGCTTCTTCAGTTCCAGGTCGAGAAAGGCGCTGGATCTCCTGCTCCCTGGACAAGGCGAGGAAGTGGCCACACTCCTGTCTAAGAGCCCCGCCAGTTGGGAGGGGGATCCTCTCTTCTGCAGGATGAAGAGGGCGATTGACCAGGTGAAGGTAGTCAACGACGTTGCCGAACGGGGAGTGGCCCTGATGACCGCCTTCAACGCGGTCCTCACCCGAGAAGAAGCTCAGAAACATTTCCTTCTGAAGGTGGTGGCCAAGGACAGGAGGGAGTGCCCCACGACCTCCAAGGCAGCCCTACTGGAGCCCGAGCGATCGGACTCCGAATAAAGCAGCCTTGGATGCCCTTTGGGAACTGTTTTTTGTCTTGTTTCAGTTCTCAGTGATATCATTCTATTTGTACTTCTCTGGGTGCGAAAGGAAAAATATTAGAACTTATGTTTCATATTTGCTAACTTTTGGTTTTCTTTTTTGCTTGTTTTTGAAAAATTGTTGCTTCATGGGAGACCCTTAAACAATATCCGATTACAATAAAATTTGGCACGAATCTTTTGTTTTATTAATGGAACAAAAACAACATGTGGCCCAAAAGTTTTTGTAAAATGTTACATTTTGAACAGGCCTAATATATATATGTATATATATATATATATATATATATATATATATATATATATATATATATACAGTGTATATATATATATACATACATATATATATATATATATATATATATATATAATATATATATACATATACAGTATATATATATATATATATATTATATATATATATATATATATATATATATATAATATACAGTGTATATATATGTATATATATATATATATATATATATATATATATATATATATATATATAATATATTGTGTGTATATATATATATATATATATATATATATATATACATATAAAGTGTATATATATATATATATATATATATATATATATATATATATATATATATATATATATATATATATATATATATATATATATATATATATATATATATATATATATATATATATATATATATATATATATATATATATATATATATATACATATACAGTATATATATATCAATCAATCATTGGGGCATACGCCGGGGTTCGCGTCGCCTCGCCCACCCTACGACGCCATTCCCGGGGGTCACCACGCGCGAGTTCCCATGCAGGCTCCTTTCCCATACCAAGCAGTTCTCGACAAGAAACATCAACTTGCCCCAGCCACGAGTCTTGTGGGCGCCCCCTTGGCCTCTTCCACCCCGGATTGTCTCTTACAGATACAACCCAGTGGGAAGGATCGGTTTCAGGGTAGCGTGCCACATGCCCATATAGCCGAAGTTGGCGCTGACGGACTATGCAGGTAATAGGCCTCGATTCAGTCTCACGGTGCAAGCGCTGATTTGACACGTAATCATCCCAGCGATACCCCATGATTCTGCGAAGACACTTATTACCAAAGGCATTGATTCGTCTCTTCAAGTCACTATCTAGTGTCCATATCTCACAACCATAGAGTAAGACAGGGATCACAAGCGACTTGAAGATCCGGATCTTTGTCCTCCTGCACAGGTACCGACAACGTCAAATACTCCCGCTGAGCGACTCCATAACACCGTGGGCTATGCCAATCCGCCGTAAGACTTCTTGACGTAACCCGCCGTCATTATGGACTGCGCTACCAAGGTATGTAAAACTTTCCAAGATCTCAATGTCCTCGCCACACGCATGAACAGACTGTACTGCTTCATCTAGTAAATCTCCAAACACCTGGACCTTGGTCTTGAGCCAGGAGACCTCAAGTCCCAAAGGCTTTGCCTCCTCGTGCAGCGCCTCGAGAGCCATCACCAGGACCTCCAGCGACTTAGCAAAGATTACTGCATCATCGGCAAAAACAAGATCAGTGATCTTGGTGTTGCCGACGGATGTATATGTATGTATATATATATATATATATATATATATATATATATATATATATATATATATATATATATATATATATATATATATATATATATATATATACACAGAGCTGGGCACTAAATACATTGAATGTATTTAAATACTAAATACTAAATACATGGGAGAAATGTATTTAAATACTAAATACTAAATACATGGGAGAAATGTATTTAAATACTAGATACTAAATACACCAATTGTATATAAATACATTTGTAAATACATTTTAAATCCACACAAATTTTAACATGTCCGAAAAAAATCAATTTCCTTAGGATTTCCTTAAATTTTGGGCTTCCTTAGAAATTTCCTTCTCAGGCCTAAATTTCCTTGAAATCAGGACATTTCCATGGCAGTGGAAACACTGGTTCACTGTAACATTAGGATTGCCAGATAGTTGGGCGGGTTTATGGCCAAATTAACTGATAAAAAAGTATTTATATTTTTATATTATATGTATTTAAATATTCATAAAAGTATTTAAATACATGACAACCAATGTATTTATAAATGCATTTCTAAATACACAAATGTATTTAAATACGTATTTAAATACAATTGTATTTAAATACTGCCCAGCTCTGTTTATATATATATATATATATATATATATATATATATATATATATATATATATATATATATATATATATATATATATATATATATATATATATATATATATATATATATATATATATATATATATATATATATATATGTATATATATGTACAGTCACCTGCGCTGATTTTCCTACCGCCTTTGACACTTCAAGACCCTATATTCGAGGTCAGACGACATATGCCAACTACCCACGGAGAGGAGCAGTCATTGTCTGTGACTCTTGTGACTTGTCAATAAGGCCCGCCTCCTGCCCTCTCTCTCTCTCTCTCTCTCTCTCTTTCTCTCTCTCTCCTCTCTCTCTCTCTCTCTCTCTCTCTCTCTCTCTGTTGTCTCTCACTCTCTCTCTTTTTCTTTCTTTCTTTTTCTCTGTTCTCTCACTCTCTATCTCCTCCATATCTCCCCCCCCTCTCTCTCTCTCTCTCTCTCTCTCTCTCTCTCTCTCTCTCTCTCTCTCTCTCTCTCTCTCAGCCTACATTTAATGAATAACAAAAGAAATAATATGCGTAATTCTTTCAACAAGTCATCAAAACATTCACGGTCCCGTTATAATCAATATATTAGATATTTCAATTCAATTTTTGTGCTGGAGGAAGAGACAAAAAAAAAAATCAGGTCACAGGTGTGACTCCTCCACCTTCCTCGAATGAAGGTAATCCCTTGGGCACACCCTCACCACGAGACTCGTCCTCACCTCCTCCAGACCTCTCTCTCTCTCTCTCTCTCTCTCTCTCTCTCTCTCTCTCTCGCTCTCTCTCTCTCTCTCTCTCTCTCTCTCGCTCTCGCTCTCTCATTGGAAAAAACATAACATACAGACAGGAGTCACGGACAAGGCATGGGAAAGGTAAGATCATTTTGGGATCACGGGGTTCACGGTAACATCCTCCCGACACCCGAGGCACGTCGGGTGGCTTCCGTCAGGGCTCACGCCGCCCTTGATGAACGGGCGCAGGCGTGGAAATATGCCTCCAAGACAAAACTGGAGAAATCTACACAGCGCCGGGTTCCCGGTAACATCCTCCCGACGCCAGAGGCACGTCGAGTGGCCTCCGTCAGGGCTCGCGCCGCCCTTAAAGAACGGTCGCACGCGCAGAAGTGTGCCTTGAAGACAAAACTGAAGGAAAGTAAACACGGGGTGTTCAGTCCCATCTTTCCGACGCCAGAGGCACGTCGATTGGCCTCCGTCAGGGCTCGCGCCGCCCTTAATGAACGGGTGCACGCGGGGAAGTGTACCCCTAAGACTTCATGGAAGAAAAGTATAGGAAATGAGGCCGCTCAGACCCACACTCAGGCTGCGAACATGACTGTGCCTGCGAACCGAGTGGCCTCGGTGAGGAGTGACGCCGCCAAAAGGGAAAGGGCGCACGCGCGTGAGTGTGTCTCTCAGACGAAATAGGCGAAAAGTGTCGCAAAGGTTGCTCAATCTTTGAACACGTCTGTGCCTGCGAACCGAGTGGCCTTCGCGAGAAAAGACGCCGCCATAAGGGAACGAGCGCACGCACGTAAGATTACGTCCCAGACGACATGCGCGAATGGTATCGTAAATGTTAAGGAGTAAAATGTGACATCTGCATCACTGTCTGGTTGCCAGCAACGAGTGGCCCGAGGCCAGGCGGGCAGGGGGCAGCCAGGGCAGCGCCACCTTGCTGGGAGGAACGCGGCCGCCGACGCCTGTTAACACCGTGAGGCCCAAGGTCTTCGGTCACACAACCTCTACCCCAGAGGCGCGCCGCGTGGCCTCAGTGAGGAGTGAAGCTGCCACCACGGAAAGAGCGCATGCGCACACGTGCACCAGTCAGTGAGCGACAGCAAGGCCCGTACCGAGAGTTGAAGGCGGTAGAACGACGAACAGCGAGGTAGCGACGAACGGAAAACCCTCGTATCTTTACCGAGAGTCGACACTGGACAACGCCATTGTTGGCGCGTTCGTGGTTCGATTATGGAATGTGTGACGGGGGCTTGAACGAAGAGGCCTTGGCGCCAAGATGGCGCCCAGTAGTGTTTAACATAGGGTCTATGAATGGCGTTACCCTCTTTATAGAGATACCCTAGTTCCAACTGTCCGCCATCTTGCCAAAACCAAAACAAAGCCTTGTTTCTGCGGCTCGCGTTGCTGTCTAGTTGTGTTATCGCCTCGTCATGCCAAGCTGTGCTGTTATGTCCTGTACAAACAGACACCAACACACACACACGCACCACCACACACACCACACACACACAACACACACACACCCACACCCCGAAAACACCCAACACCCACACCCACACCCACACAACCCAGACACCCACCCCCAACCCACAAAACACACACACCACACACCCCTCCCCACCCAGCCCATCCACTCTTAATCCATCTACCCACTCCAGTCATCCACCTACTAGTTAAAAAAAATATAGGTGGATAGGTATATTTTTTTTTATATAGGTAGATATAGATATAAGTATATTTGTTTAAAATTGTTAACAATTAGTGGGGAACGGCAGCAGACCTGAGTGCGGTTATGAACAAATGATCATAGCGTTTCCTAATAAGCGGTGCTTGTTTAATGGAGATAGCTTTATTTTGCGAAAAAAAGAAAGAAAAAAAAAAGTATTTTTTGTGGTTAAAGTTAGGTTAGGTTCATTACAACCTAAAAGGTTAGGTTGGGTTTTCATTAAAACCTTTAAGGTAGGTTGGGGTTTCATTAAAACCCTATAAGGTTAGGTTAGGATTCATTAAAACCTATAAGGTTAGGTTAGGTTTCATTAAAACCCTATAAGGTTAAGTTAGGTTTCATTATTATATATTTTTTTTTTTTTGGGGGGGGGGGGGGGGTTGGCAAAATACTTTTCTCCATTGCAACAAACCCCTATTATAGGCCAAGGAAAAAATAGTTGATGTCTTGAAAACGACCGCAAAACTCTCGTCCATTATTACCAAAAGTTGTTTCGTAATCTATATGAAACCATAGTCGTTTCGTACACTCAGCTCAGAGTTGAACTTGACTACTAGAGTTACGAAAACGACACCAGGTATGTACGAATACCAAAATCAGTTTTACGAATCTAACTCTTTCAATTCAATATACCTAATTAAGAAAGGTTTTTGATTAGGCCAAAGGTTTGTTTCATTTAAATTCCTGTAATCCCGGAGAGTAGCTTCTATGGACCACTGTGGCCCGCCCCGTCCCCGTGGCCGCGGCGGTACGGGGCTGACACTGTTATAGTGGACGAGAAACTGCGCGTTAGCTCTTTAGGTCAGACACACACACACTCGGGGGCTCCCCACTGCACTCTTTAGCCTCTCGCTTTACACATACACCACACCTGTCACTACACACCTGTACGGCCCCCGAAAACACACGGTCACTACACACCTGTACGGCCTCGCAACACACCTGTCACTAGACACCTGTACGGCCTCGCAAGACCCCTGTCACTACACACCTGTAGGGCCCTCGCAAAACACACCTGTCACTACCCCACCTGTACGGCCTCGCAAGACACCTGTCATATACACCTGTACGGCCTCGCAAGACACCTGTCACTACACAACTGTACGGCCTCGCAACACACCTGTACTACACCCCTTTGTACAGCCTCGCAAGACGCCTGTCATAAAACACCTGTAGGGCCCTCGAAAACACCTGTTGTCTGTGTATCCCCGTAAATAAATGACTTGGAAGGTTCGACGATGCACTAGGTTGGAAGTTTAGTAGTAGTAGTAGGTGTTAATAGTAGTTGTAGGTGGTAATAGTAGTAGTAGGTGGTAATAGTAGTAGTAGTAGTAGGTGTTAATAGTAGTAGTAGGTGGTAATATAGGCTATCACATGCCAGCAGCCAACACCCAGCCACTACCGGGGGCCGGGCCCCATGTATTTGTTTTGGTGTTGGCAAGATGGCGGCTGGTGGCTGGTGGCTGACTTCAGTATCTCGGCCACAGCTAGCCCAGATCCGCGATCCATGTTATATAGATCAGTGGTAGCTTCACGTGGACAGCTCATGACGTCTCACTGCTCTGAATACTTTTCCTCGTCATTCCGCCAAACCTGAATAAAACTCCCCTCCACTAATGATTCATATAGTATCATCCAGTTTATGTATGTGAGTTCATGTTTTGGTGTGTTTCAGATATATTTTCTTCTGTGAATACCGACTGGGATTTCTTGTTAAAAATTTCACGGTTTCACTATTTGTACTACAACTTCTTCCTTCATCAAATTTTGTTACAATTATGTTGAATTTCATCCTTAACATCGGTCTTAGTTTTAACATCACTCAAGTCTCTCTTTGCATTTATCTATAATACCTTAATGACACTCAACATAGGCCTCTTCTCCTACCCTGGTATAATCAATCCTTCACTCCACTCCTGTTGTTGCTAAAATGTCCTCTATTCCCTATGCCTCCTGAAGAGATGCATTAATTAAGATGTAGGCTATCCTTTTTTTTTCTTTGCCTTCATACATTTGCTATAAAACCATTGCTTTCCTCTCCTCATTTCTAATATCTTAATGAACAAAAGTATGTAACTAATCGAAGCCAGCGCTGTCGTCGATAATGATAATGATAATGATAATGATAATGATAATGATATTGGTGGTGGTGATGATAGCCACTCAGGTTGCTAAACAGGGGAGAAAGGTGGTTATGTTAGAGAGGGGAAGAGGGGGTGAGGAAGGGAGGGATGGGGAGGGATTGGTGGGGAGGAGGGAGGCGGCAGGTACGTAGTACATGAGTCTATTACCGTGGCCACCGAGATGATATGTCTCTCGGGGTCTCGCATACCCTTGCTCTAATGGAGATGTTTCATTTAAAAGTGGGTTCATTGAAATTGAAATAGGTCTGATCTCCCGACAGTCCCACACGAACACTACAGTGTTAGCGGTATTCTGGACTTAATTTATATTCCTTCCACATAAATATTCGGCTAAAATGTGCTTTATACCAACTCGATAAAAAAACAATAATTTCCTCAACATTTGCGAGGGGGGGGATTTTTTATTTAAGCTATTGCCGTAAAAAAAAAAAAAAAATACCATTTTTTAATATAAACTTTTAATATTTTTTCTTTTTCCCGTTTTTCTATTTCTATTTATGAAAATACTTGAAAATTGCCTATTGCAGACTTTTGTCAAATGATACAATCACATTGGAAATAAGTCAAACCGTTTTTAGGAGTTAGAAACTATTCACGACTAATGCGGAAAAAAATATAGCAATTAAAGATTATTTGTCATACTGATCTATATTTACTTAATCCAATAATATTCAAGGCATCTCAAATTTGAATTTAGAGTATCAACAACCATTTTAGATCTTTTGGCACCTATTCTAATCCTTTTTAAAAGGATATTAGGCACTCTTAGGTACGGAAAACCAGGGAAACACACCTTTCTTTTTTCGTCAAATTGCTGTTCATTATTTTCAGCCTTGTATGCGTCACTCTCCTCCTCTGGGACTTCTTTTCAACTTTCTTCTTCTTCCTCTTCTTCGCTGGAGGTGTTGACGACTTCTTTGTTTTCAAGTTTTTCATTCGAAGGGAAACGAGGAGATGGGACGAGTTGGGAAAACCCAGAGAACAGAGGAAGGAGGCCTGGCTGTGGCCAAAATTGTGCTGCAGAATGGTGGCTTGTGACACTAAGATGGTCCTGTACAATCCTGCAAACTTGTCTTTGGGGACCTTCTTCCAAACCTTGGAATGGAGGCTTTCATTAAGGTTTTGGGTCCTCCCTCTGAGGTATCTGTGTAGGAAGACTGGTTTGGTCAGGTCCCGATACACAGACTTGATGAGGTCAAGCTTCTACTGTGGTAGTTGCCTAGTTGGGCAAAGTAAGCTTCTTCTCGCTGTGTGGTGCAGCTAGGCTCCTCCTTCTTAGCCTTGCCGTTTCACCAGCTCCAGGAAGACGCTCCCTTGGGGCAAAGATCGTTTCTGGCTGCTTTCCTTGACTCTAAGGTGGAAAAACTTACTAATTCATCACCCCCAAGGATTGTCTGAAAGATTTTTTTCGTTATTTCACTCCTGTAGTAAGAAAAAACAAATTTGGGTGGATGCAAAGAACATATGCGCGTTTGTTGTGGTCATGGGTATTTATATTCGCGCGGGGGGAGAGGGGGAGGGTTTAAAATAGGCTTATCAACCGTGTTTGAATGTTCAGATCGATTTATTGACAGCGAGCGAAGCTCACTGTCGCTTACCATAAGACCCGTGGAACCAAGTTTCCGCCTAAAAGTGTATAACTTCTCCTAATTATTGTCGGATTGAGCTGAAATTTGACATGCAAGTAGTGCTGTCAAAATCAATGGGGGTTGTCGGAAGAATTGTTTTGCGTTAAACAAGCCCTTAATGAGTAATTAGCGTAAACTACTCCTAATTATTGTCTGATTGAGGTGACATTCGACATCCAAGTAGTGCTGTCAAAACAATGGGGGCTGTAAAACAAACTTTTTTCATAGAACAAGCCCTAATGAGGTTAAATTAGGTAAGAGTTAATTGGGGAACGTGGCCTCGCTGTCACGTTCCAGCCGCAAAGAACTGAGCCAAAAGCAAAAGGGCCAGAGGCTGGACGTCTATACTTGATTGAAAAGCGGCGAAGCTCGCTGTCCTTCCCTAAGACCGTGGAACAAAGTTTCCGCCAAAAGTGTATATACTCTAATTATTGTCGGATTCAGCTGAAATTTGAAATGCAAGTTGCTGTCAAAATCAAGGGGGTCGTCAAAAAATTTTTTTGCGTTTAAAACAAGCCCTTTAAAGAGTAATTAGCGTAAAACTACTCCTAATTATTGTCGGATTGAGTTTGACATTCGAAAATCCCAAATAGTGTGTCAAAAAATAGGGGTCTTTGTGAAACAAAACTTTTGCGTAAAACAAGCCCTTAAAGAGTAATTCACGTAATGAGTTTAATTGGCTGGAAACGTGGCTCGCTGTCATTTCAGCCGCAAGAACTGAGCCAAAAGCAAAGGGGCCAGAGGCTGGAGTCTATAATTGATAAGGGTTTACCTTCGTACTCTTCTAGCGGCTAGCTCTCGTTTTTTTTTTCTGGGACAAAACTCAGAAAACTATTTTTTTACCCAAACCTTATAGTAACACTAAGTTAGGACAACGTTTTTTCCATTTTCAAGCGGTGGGGGCCAATTGGGCACCAGAGTTTCAGGACGTCAGGAAAGCTATCTGGTTTTTTTTTTTTATTTTCGTATTTATGGACAAACAACAAATAAAAAAATATCACCCCGACCCCCACAAGATCGCCAGCAGTTTTGTTTGGGTGTCCTCCCGCATCGGCGCCGAAAAAAACATACAATTAACTATCTTGATCAAAAAAAACAACCGAAAACGGTGTTTTCTTTGATTTTGGGTTTATTTGGTTCATTGTATAGTTTTATATATGGGGTCAAATCATACAAATTTTTCCGGTGCTGAATCCCCTAAATTGGTTATGGGTTATTGTGTTGTCCCCTTAGTCGTTTCTGTCTTATTCTGGATATAATAACAGTAGCAATTAAACTATAATTATATTTTGTCCCAAGGGTACAAGTTTATACTAAATTTTATGTTTATGTTAAAATTTTTTTATCTCGATGTTTTTCTATATTTCAAATAAAAACCGTAAAACACATTAATGTATTTGAGACTCTCAGGGAATATGTAACTTAAATTTTCCCTTTAATATTTTTTCCGAAATATTTACATGGAGAAATCAAAAGAGGGATTTAATTGCTTCCATTATATTTGTTTCTGTAAATGAAAGCAAACAGAAAAAATCTTAACTAAATACTCATCATTTAAATTCGGGGTAATTTGGTACCTCTAATATGTTTATCGTATAAAAAGATATATTGTTTTTATCTTTGGAAATGGTTTTTTCTATAATATTATCAAATAAAAAAACCGTAAAACAGACTAAAGAAAGGCCATTATGAGACTCACAAGAAATATGTATGAACTTTAACTCTTCGCCATTTAATATTTTGCTCAAAAACATTTTACATGGAGAATATCAATAGAAGCGGAATTTAATTAGCTTTCCATTGCTATATTTCGTTTTTGATAAATGAATTAGAACCATACATAAATTAGCGTTAACTAACAAAAAAGGTCATGAAATCGGGTAATTTTTCCCGTTGATGATGTTATTATTTAGTTAACGCTAATGTATGTATGGTTCTAATTCATTTATCAGAAAACAAAATATAACAATGGAAAGCTAATTAAATTCGCTTCTATTGGTATTCACCATGTAAAATGTTTGCGAGTAAAATATTAAATGGCCGAGAGTTTTAAGTTCATGCATATTTCTTGAGTCTCATAATGGCATTTCTTTAGTGTGTTTTACGGTTTTTTTATTTGATAATATTATAGAAAAAAACATTTCCAAAGATAACAGTATATTATACCGCCCGTACATCCTCACATGCTGAAAGCTCGGCTCCTACTGACTCGCGGAGCAGACTCAGCTCGTGACGTCACGTCCATCCCGCGCTCCCAGACTCAGGCTTTTACATAGAGAAGGCTTTGGCCTAGCCCAGTACAACTGTATTTCAACTACGTAACCTCTTCAACCTATTTCATCAGTCCCGTTTCTTCCCACTTTAACTACTAACTAACATTTCATTGTATGTTAAATTTCTGTAATATATGTTTTTGCATATATATATATTTATAATCAGACTCACAGACAGACTCATCACATCAACACAAGAAAAAGTGGTGGTATCTGATCTGACTCTTACCGAACGGCTCACCTGGAGAGAGATCCCTAATTCCCTCCCTTACGTACTAGTTCTATACTGATTTACTGCTTCTTACATTCTAATGCCGCCAAGGGATCTTGGGACTGCAGGACTATCCTGCAGTACCCTTTTAGGTCACCGCCTCGGCAGGAGCCAGCCAGCCTGGCCACCACCCCGGGAGGCGGGACACAACCCACGACTCACACCCGGTACCCATTCACTGCTGGGTGTACAGGAGCTCGGGTGTAAGGAGTACGCCCAGCCTTCCTTGCTTCGCCCGGGGATCGAACCCGAAACCTCTCGGTTGTGAGCCGAGCGTGCTAACCACTGCACCACGGAGTACCCGTCATTTAAAGCCTCCTTCGGCCTTGTTACTCATATGTATCACCACCCTCATGAATTCCTTCTATCACTCCTCATCTTCCTCACCTCACATCCGTCTGAGAAAAAACAACACTTGCTCCCCTCAAACCTGTCCCATACTCGTTCGTACACGTCTTCTTGTTTCCCTGTCTTTGAAATGTCTGAATTAACTACGAAATTGACTTATTCCACGAATTTTTTTTTTTATTATGTTTAGTTAGTTGTCGGAAGGCTTACGTAGGTTGCCTTATTAAACTGATCACAGATGCAAGAATTATGTAAATGGGTTATAAAATAACACCATGTAGCCTACCTAATAAAGAAGCGGCGCATGGAAATTTGATAAAGAAATGAAGGAATGTATATAGTATGATCACTATGCTAAGAGTATTATCGTTATTTTTGGTTCAACTGGGGAAGGTGAGGAGGAGGAGGAGGAGGATAGGTTGAGAGAGAGGAGAGAAGGGCGGGGGCAGCAGCTTCACGTGGACAGCTCATGACGTCTCACTGCTCAGAATACTTTTCCTCATCATTCCGCCAAACCTGAATAAAACTCCACCAAACTTTCAAGTATCAGCAAAAACCCAAACAAACAAACAGGAAAGTAAACTAGAAGCAAACAAAAAAGTAGTAAAATCCATCACAAGCATAATTAAAATACTTAAACACGAAGACTTTACCAATGAACTAGAGAGATAAGTAAGAAAATACGAGTGTGGGTTTATGATATATAGATTCGGATTACGTATTTGTGGCTTCTGACAACTTATAAACAATAGACGATAAGACAAGGAGGATTTAAGAGCGTAAGTAGCAGCCTCGACCACTCCTGAAAGGTGTTGATTTACGAAGGGCGTTGGTTGTAAGACATAACTTAAGGGTGAGTGAGGAGCATTAGAGGTACAGCTGGAGTCTATTACCTCCCTTGGTCATATAGAAAACGAGATGTGCATTTTAATCGGTTATTATGCCCGTCCTACTTATGTATTAGTGACAGACTCAGACAGAGAGGAAAACAAATTAAGAAGGGTAGGTACTGGATATAATGGCAGCCTAGTCCGGCACAACTGTATTTCAACTACACACCTGCATTTCATTGTATAATTTTGAGAGGATTATTTTTGTGTGTATTTGTGCACACATAGAGAAAGAGAGAGAGATAATTTTTTATTATTGTCAGTACCTACTACGTACGTACGACTGACTCAACATAAAACAAGAAAAAGTGGTGGCTTTTGACTCTTACCGAACGGTACACCTGGAGAGATATCCCCGATTCCCTCCCTTACGTACTAATGATTACTTCTGTTTCTTACATACTAATTAATGGCTCCGATATTCACGCAAGGGATCTTGGGCCTGCAGTACCCTTTTAGGTCACCGCCGCGGCAGGAGCCAGCCAGCCAGGCCACCCGGTACCCATTCACTGCTGGGTGTACAGGGGCTCGGGTGTAAGGAGTACGCCCAATCTTCCTTGCTCCGCCCGGGGATCGAACCCGAAACCTCTCGGTTGTGAGCCGAGCGTGCTAACCACTGCACCACGGAGTACCCATCAAGCATTGTCTCCTTACTATTCTTCTCCTACTCTTACCTCACTCTTCCTATTCACGACTAATCCTAAAAAAATGATGAGCTGATTCTACATTTACTTAATATTCCAGACATCTCTAATATGTATTTAGACTATTACAGCCATTATAGAGCTTTTGGCACCTATTCTATTCCTTTTTAAAAGGATATTAGGCACTCGAAGGTACCGAAACCATAGGAGCGACACCTTTCTTTTTTCGCCAAGTAGCTTAATTTTCATTATATTCCAGCCTTGTATGCGTCACTCTCCTCCTCTTGGGACTTCTTTTCAACTTTCTTCTTCTTCCTCATCTTCGCTGGAGGTGTTGACGACTTCTCCTTTGTTTTCAAGTCCTTCCTTCGAAAGGAAGCGAGGAGATGGGGCGAGTTGGGAAAACCCAGAGAACAGAGGAAGGAGGCCTGGCTGTGGCCAAAATTGTGCTGCAGAATGGTGGCTTGTGACACTAAGATGGTCCTGTACAATCCTGCAAACTTGTCTTTGGGGACCTTCCAAACCTTGGAATGGAGGCTTTCATTAAGGTTTTGGGTCCTCCCTCTGAGGTATCTGTGTAGGAAGCCAATTTTGGTCAGGTCCCGATGCACAGATTAAATGAGGTCATACTTCTGCTGGGGTAGTTGGGAAATGTTAGAGTAGAGGGTCTCACCAATAAAGGTTGCACCGCTCGGGGATCGAACCTGGGACCTTACGCATGCCGGGCGGCTGTGCTTCCCGTTACACCACGGGAGCCTGCAAGTTGGAATCCACACAGGAAACCTATAGTTTCTTCTCGCTGTGT
Source organism: Chionoecetes opilio (assembly GCA_016584305.1). NCBI lineage: Eukaryota > Metazoa > Arthropoda > Malacostraca > Decapoda > Majidae > Chionoecetes > Chionoecetes opilio. Next base: position 95,563 of record JACEEZ010024594.1, read on the forward strand.
TTTGCAGGCTCCTCCTTAGTTTCTGACCTTTTAAGTGTCGGATTTAGATGTCACGGAGCCCTAGGAACTGGGTCTAGGCGGAGCCCCTAGGGCGTGGGGCCCCTCATGATCTTCCTATAATCACGTGAGCTACGTAGGCCTACTATGCCTACTAATGTCGTGGTTCATAATGTCATAATTTATAGTAGGATTATAATAATGAAAATTAGTACAAGAATCCAAGCCAGACGTGAACATATTTGCACTTTGTCCATATTAGTTATTCCTACTTTCTATGACTGAAAAAAACGAATGCTTAAAGATAAACATAACTGTAGGCTACATGTAGTGATGTAAACATGCTAGCCTATAATCCAAGCTCCCTTATTTTTTGTCAGTAGTGTTTTTTCCTTAGCCTAGTTATTTATGTGGCAGTATGATAGTCATAATATGAAGAGAAATATCAAATGCATCCAATTGCTTAAGGTAATAGTAGGTAATAGCCTAATAGGTAAGGTAATAAACTAATAGATAAATGAGAATTTACCTTCGGAAATATGCTGGTCGGGGCATTCCTCTAACATACCGTTTTTTTCTGGGACAAAACTTATGAAAACCAATGTTATCGCATAGACTAGCCTAAACTCCTTCACGCCCAGATCTTTCCTTTGATATAACAAAAAACTATGTTGTCGAGCCATAAAATTCCGAAAAGTAACTGAAAATACCAAATTATTAATTTAAGTGGACAGGGATACTAAACAGGTAATTTCTATAAAATATTGCTTATATTCACTAAAAATCGTCTAATGGTGGCAAAATTACAATAGAAATTACGTTCTGGGTCTCAAGGGGTTAGTCGGTTATCAGCGCCCGTATTGTGACAAGAAAACAAATTAGGATCGATTTTCATAGTTGTTTTTGGATAATAAATGATTATCCAATAAACTGTTATTATTGAATATAATGGCAGCCTAGTCCGGTGTAGCGATCTCACCAGCTACCTTGGTCCGAGTAGCTACACTGCCCAAATACGCGTCACTGCGCATGCGCGGCAGACGAGCTGTGCCTCACGACGAATCTGAGAAGCTACCCTATCGGCGAAAAAGATAATATCAGCCATGGGAGAAGAAGGTAATAGGTAGCCTATACGAAGGATAGAAACTTTTGTGAGCGCATGGGCCGTATCACGTTCTACCTGTTGAGTGGCAAGCATCCGCCAGGATGCAGTAAATCATAGAAAACTACACTCCTGTAGCGATCTCACCAGCTACCCTTTGCTATGGCTGTAGCTACACCATGCTTGCCACTCAACAGGTAAAACGTGATATGTCCCATGCGCTCACAAAAGTTTCTATCCTTCGTATACCTATTACCTTCTTCTCCCATGGCTGATATTATCTTTTTCGCTAATACGGTAGCTTTTTAGATTCGGTGTGAGGTACAGCTCGTCTGCCGCGCATGCGCAGTGACGCGTATTTGGGCAGTGTAGCTACTCGGACCAAGGTAGTAGACTGGGCAGAATATGTGAAAATGTTCATATTAAAAGTGATGAAGGCATTTAATGTTTACGGCTGGCAAACAACATTTTTAGACGTATTTATATGTTCTAAATCGACCTAGGGGGTTTGCCCGGCTGTATTTTCAACGGTTAACCCTTAAGCCGGTCACACACACACCCGGCGCGGCCTGTCCGGTCGACAAAAAGTGGCGGGCATCGTTGGCCGGACGAGACCCACACACACACCGGCCGCCTCATGAAAATATACAGTACACGTTGGACCACCTGGTGACAACATGAATCCGCTGTCCGAAAATGACTTGTTGGTGATGGCTGCATGTGCAGCCATATATAATATACCCATATATAATACGTCATATATTATCATAAATACAATTATTACTGGTACAATTAGTCATTATCTGGCCGAGCAAGGGGCGGGCCGCGCCGGAAGGCACCCACACACACGCAGGCGGCAGGCCGCGCCGGAAGGAATTTTCAAGCGCCGACTGATTTTCAGCCGGCCGCTGCGACAGGCCCCGCCGGATGAAAAACACCCCCACACACACGCACCGGCCGCCTCTAGCCACGCCCCTTTTCGTCGGCCGGACAGGCCGCGCCGGTGTGTGTGTGGCCGGCTTTAAACGTGACAAATTCAAAATGGCCGCCACCGAAACATGAAAAATTAATTTTTGTCATATCTAGTTGTTACCCTTTTTAGTATGGTTATTTTACGGGTAACGGGTTCACACCATGTTGATACTGGTTACTAACCTGTAAGGGTGATTGCCGGATGATGCCCTCTTGACGGGCTGGTAACTTACTTCGTTGCCCAGAGGTAAACATCAATAAAGTGGCATTGGGCTAATCGTGTCGAGCGGTCTTTACGTAATTATATGTATTCTTTAGTGCAAAGGATTCGAGTAAGACAATATTTACAAAAGATATATATATATATATATATTATATATATATATATATATATTAATATATCATATATATCTATAATATATATTATATATAACATATATATATATATTATATATATATATATATATAATATATATATATATATATATATATTATATATATTATATATATATATATAACTTGTGAAGGTTTATACATTAATAATGTCACGCAGTTCGTTAAGTAACGGCCAATGAAACTAATGTCTAAAAGACAGAGCCGTGAACAGTTAGTGTCGTGACAAGGTACTCTCACACCTCCTGGGTGTGGAGTACAAACAGACACTCTGAAAGTGTCGTGAGTAGGAGCGCCCTGTAACGCGTCTTCTCGTAATTCCCCCCCTCCACTGCGTCTGCCGCATATGAGGAAAGCTGCCCGGAAGCTGTTGTTCCGGTGAGCCGTTGACTGAAGGTG